>APFE031071826.1:11752-36026 GCA_000404065.3 Pinus taeda
TCAATGGATTTTATCACAGGTTTACCCAAGTCTGAGGGAAAGAGTGTCATCATGGTGGTAGTTGACAGACTTACCAAGTACACACTTTTGTGCATTATCACATCCATTTAAAGCCAGTATAGTTTCTACTGCATTTATGGAAACAATTCAAAAGCTACATGGAAACCCAAAGATTATTGTAAGTGACAGAGATCCCATTTTCACTGGAAATTTCTGGACATAATTATTTTCTTGTCTTGGTACTCAGTTAGCTCATAGCTCATCTTATCATCCTCAATCTGATGGGAAAACTGAGATAGTAAACAAATGTTTGGAAGGATATCTTCGTTGCTTTGTATTTGATAAACAGACACAATGGGTCAAATGGTTGCCTCTGGCTGAATGGTGGTATAACACTTCCTTGCATACAGCAACAAAAATGACCCCATTTATGGCACTTTATGGGTATGAACCACCATCCATCACATAATATTTAAGAGAAAATTATAAGGTTCAAGTAGTGGAACATCACATCGAACATCAACAACAAGTCCTCCAACTCTTAAAGGATAACCTCGTGTTGGCACAAGATAGAATGAAACAACAGGCAGATCAACATCGCAGCGAAAGAAGTTTTGTTGTAGGTGATTGGGTATTTCTACGGCTACACCCATATAAGAAAATGTTCCTCAAGCAAGCTAAGAAGGATAATAAATTATCACCAAAGTATTATGGTCCATACAAGGTGTTGCAAAAGATTGGTACTATGGCATACAAATTGGAGCTTCCTGCAGCTTCTCGATTGCACCTAGTTTTCCATGTTTCATGTTTAAAGAAAGTTATAGGCGACAAGCTCCCAGTTCAAACAACATTGCCAGAACTTGACGAGGAAGGAAAAATTATATTGGAACTAGAAGCAGTCACAGAAACAAGAACTCGACAGCTACGAAATTGATCAATTTCGGAGTATCTTATCAGGTGGAAGAACTTATCCACTGAAGATTCCACATGGGAGGATGAGAATTTTATACAAAAGCATCCAGAACTACTCAAGCGTTGAGGACAACACTTTTTTGAAGGAGAGAGGCATGTTGGGTCCCTATAATACTAGTGATTACCCCATTACTATGGTAGTTGTACCCCTTATTAATATTGTTGTGCCCCTATTGCCCCCATATTGTTATTATTGTGCCCCATAGAATCCCTCTATTGTTATTTTTGTGGCTTTATATTATTATTATTAGGTCGTCTAGGTTATATTGTGACTCCTTAGACTCCTATATATATAAAGGAGGTTTTTTCATTTGTATCATCCAAGAATTGTTCATTTATGTAATGTAAAGGAGGTTGCCCCGTCGAAGAGGCTGAATTCTAAGGTGTTGATCTATCTTTTCTATCTTTTCTTGAGCTGGTTTCATAACAAACAATCAGCTTGAAAATCTACTATTCTAACATGTTTTATGCCAATTTTTTGTTCATGCCTTGGAAGTTTTTCGAAACTAGATGACTACTCACGGGGGGTGAATCATTATTGTGAGCGCTTATACATTTTTTCTCCAATTATTTAATATTTAGCATTCATAAACTAAAACACATAATTAGAGATTAGTGCTTTAAACATAAATAAAAAAGAATGAAAGCAATAACACAATGGACACAAGTGTTTCTAGTGGAAAACACAGCTTGGGAAAAAAACCACCCTGTTGCTACTGCGATGCTCAATATTTCATTATGTTTTGAAAAACTTATACATCGATAAGATAACTCCTATGACGTAGAAGACTCGACTTATTTCACAATATTTTGAACCTTTCAGATATGAATTGTTTTCTCTCTCAGATCTATGAACTACCATTCGCTAAATGACATGTCGATCAACAATCCTCACCCAGTTACTCCTAAACTAAAAAAAACTCTACTGATGATGATCTGGTTGTACTATCATGACCAATGAGTGTCACCTAGTTTCTACCAAACTATCCAACCACCATTGGACAAAGAAAAATCATCCTTGTATTGAATTCATCAAGTAATTTTCTACTTAAATCCTTGATGCCTTCACTTCCTCCATGCGAGCCTCATTTCATATATCTTGAGACTGGAACCCTAAAACTTTCTCAACATGAGCACTACAACAACCTAGCATCAAATCTCAATCAATATCCTACTAGCAATGCTAGCTTCCATCAAAAAATCATCACAAAATATCCACACGAGTCAGAAAATAATCTCCCCAAACTCACTACAGTCCAAAATTCAACACTTCTCTCACTTCATAAACATCATGGATGAAACATACTTTAGCTCACTACTGTTACAACTACAAACTACTTCAAAACTTATCCACTATAGAACACATGAAGCTTGCAGGCTCTTCTCCACACACACACTCTTTCTCAACATCACAATACAATCAACCAAATCAAATTGAGCTTCCTCTAATATGTAAATCAACTCAGGTGCTCAAATCAATAATTACTCAGAACAAATGGGCATCACAACTCTGCTCATATGCTAGATTTGATCTAGATTCAACTCACTGACTCAATCAATTACTAACTTCCTTAGCCTTTTTTATATTTTCAACTTTAATCAACTTCTGAAGGTCCCACAAAATTTTTTGATCATAAACCGAAAATATCTTATGAAGGATGTCACCAAAACATAACATTAGCTCCAAAATGTGAGGAATGCGAAGAAATTTTAGTGAAAACACCATAGTCACTCCCTTATCTCTATCCTTCTTGCGACTAGATATATTATTTCTCCCTTTGGGCTTCCCTTCTAGCCATTGGAGCTAAAACTGAAATAAAACATCAATCCTTCAATCTTGTACCTCTGCCACCTAATGGAGCATCTTCTCTAGTTTCTGAACACTCCTACAAGCCACTAAGATATGTATGAAACTAATGAATAGGAAAGCAACAATTCATTGAGATGTAAGACATGTTATAATAACCTTACAACCAAGACCAACACCTCCAAATCCTCAAGTAGAAACTACAACATCTCTAACACCTCCAATACCTGTAGCAACATCTCCATCTATTGTAACAACATCCCCAACTCCTGCAGTAGTGGCATCAAGGATAAAACTACCTCCATCATTGGTAGAAGCACCTCTAACACAAGAAACAACATATCACAAGATATATGCAATGTCTCCAAGATATGTAGAGACATATCCAACATCTAGAGCAACAGGCAAACCACCTACACTAAAAATATCTCCAACCAACTCAACATATCTAGAATCCTTCTCGTGTGTGGCCACAACATCATCTCCACTAGGTCTAGTCATAGGTATGTTGACATCAATGCCAACAAACAAGACCATCATGAATCATCTAACAATAAGCACTCATCAAACATCCATATGACCAACAACACCTCCATACTATTGACATCAATGCCAACACTAAAATTCTAAGAGACTCCCCCTTTGGCATTTATGTCAACCTCAATACAAAATGTGAGGCTGAACTCTAACCATCCAAATATTTCCCCCTTTGACATCAATGGGAAAGGGAAATACATACACTAAAGTACAATTCCAATAATGTGTCAAATGGGAGGAGGACTCCCCTTGACATAATCAACACCATGTTGATACAAGACCGATGTAGTCCAAAACAAGAACCTCAGCTCCTAATAATGTATCTGCCAGTGGGTTGTACTAGGTACAACCACCCTCTAAAATTTTTCCTTCGCTTTGTTTTGGAGCCTCCCTCCTTGAAATATTAGGAGCCATCTTGTATTGATTAGGTACTTATGTTTGTTTTGATTTTATCTTTCGCTTAACAACTTGTTTTCACTTACTCATTTTGTTGACTAAACACAAGTTGATCCAACGACTTGGTTCAAAACCAGTCTTTGTGTTGATTGAGAAATTATGCATTACTGAGGTAATCTATCTTTCCCTTAGGAATTGTGTAGAACAACCCAGTAGTTACCCTACACATAGAAATTGTGCAGAGAAGGTAGTCATTCTTCTCTGGAAAGTTGCGTAGAACAGGCCATCAACCTTGCTCCTAGAAATTTCATAAAGTAGGAAACCAACCTTTCTTTGGAAAAATACAAAAAATAGGCCAGCCAACCATGCTTTGGAAAATTTCATAGAACTTGTGAGACAGTTAGGGCCACTTAATCGAGAAATAGTGAAAAATATTCCCTTCAGTTGTTGTTCATTTCATGTGTCCGTAGGTTTTCCCAGTTCCCTTCAAAATAACACAATATTTCATTACATGCATGGAATCTTTTCCACGAAAAGAAAAAATAAAAGAGGGAAAAATATCCCTAGACTTTAGGGACCTACTTTTAGCACTAAGAGTTACATTAAAAGTGGATTTTATATACTTCTCGCCAAGTGTCGTGTTTTCCTAGATATGTGGCATGCGGGTCATAAACCCTATAGCTGACCAACCTATTTAATGGATGCCCAAAATCTCATTCTTCACATTCGATCTTGGAGCTCTGGCATTCCCGAGGCATATATGATCCTTCGACATAACTTTTTCAGGTAAGTTTTTCTTTTCATGTCTTATACAACTTTTTCTGTCACTTTTGATTTCATGGCTTGTGTGAGATATCTTTTCCTTGTTTTAGTGAATGACCATTGGTGTTTCAATGTATTTTAACTTGTAGAAGTGTGGTCTCAAGTCTTGCAGTGAATTTCCTTAGTGTCGCATGCATAACCGTGTTTCAGCACTAACAATTGTTGTTGTGGCGACTCTCTTCATGAGCTTCATTATTTTCGCATTTGACTAATGTTTTCACTTTCTTTGGTCTCCTTCATGTCTATTAATTTAGATCTGTACCATATTTTCACAGTCATTCAGTCCCTCTCATTTTCAAGTTTCCCTTTGATAGATTTGGGCTACCTTGGCCTAGATCTTGCTTTCCCTAGCATGCACTATGCATTCTCGAATGTCAGGGATCTTCCTCCCCTCCAAGAATTGTGTAGAGGCTACCTCACACTAGCTCCCATCTGTGCAATCTTGGGAGACAGTGCCCAATCCTACTCAATGGGACAACACAATGCATAATTCCAGCCATCAAGACATCCAGAATAAACTGCACATTACATAGTTCCAGTCCACAGTCAACCTCTCTGGACTGCACTCTGCATAGTTCCAATCAACAGTAGGCCTCACTGGAAGTTGGGACTTCACAATGAGGAGTTCCAACTGACAGTCTCCCAGCCTCTCAGAGAAATTACTCCACAATCTTGCCCAAAATTCACCCAGTTTGCTGCATCATTGATTCACAATTTTCTTTATGTTTTTCAGCTGACATTGGCTTGCTATGAGTGTCTTCTCTGTCTCGATGTACAACAACTATTGAGTAGCTTCTCAGTAGTACAAGTAATATAGCTGCCAAGAGAGAGGCATCAAAGGATAGTTGAAAGCAGTACTGGAGATGTGGTTGAACAATCGTCTATGACCTTGCCTGTTTATGCAGACACGCATCTGTTCATTGAGAAAGACATGAAGATCACATGTCAAGACATCAACATTATATTCACAGGAAATTTTGAGGAGAATATGGAGGCCTTCATGTCTATGTCAACATTCATAAGTCAGGATTGTATAAGGTTACGTGCAAGTATCCCAGCTTCCCGTGCACATACATGATCTGCTAGATTATCTCACACACTGATCGTGAGATGATGATACTAAGTAGTGTCAGTGGAGTAGAGCTTGCTACCTTAAGGGCATAATATTATCAGCAGATATATCATCTTCCGCAACCATTGTGTAGGTTGGATGCATGATTCTACACTCCCAACAGTAGTGTTGACATAAGGGACATCTTGAAGCATTGTGTAAGGGAATCATCAAAGCTCAAACCAACACCCAATCAGATATATAAGACAAATACACTCAAGAAGGCTTACCAACTCTTGGTCATCTCTGCATTTCACTTCTATGGCCAAGAGAGTACAGAGACCTTCACACAGAGTTGGGTTTTTATGTTGGATTATATGGAAGGTGAAGGAAAGCCTTTCAACTGGTCTAACATGTTGACTCTTAATTTGAAAGTGCATGTATTGAATTCTTAGAGTCTGCCCAAGGATCAATAAGTAAGGTTCATCATGTCCTCCTACTTGCTTGATGTAATCTATGCCCATAAAAAGTTTCATGGCATGGGTTGGGCATGCAGACCTTCAAAGAATAATGTGAACATATATTGTAAGTTGCTCTCAGAATGCAGTAAATGAGGATTCATGGCTAGACTATCTAACAACTTCATTGGCCATCTATGCATAATGATCTTTGAACAAGATCCACCTTGCATGTCCTAGATAGCAATTGAGGCACTACTGAACATTTTAGATTGGTGCACCTCACCCAATGGCACATACATCAAGATGTACAATGCAGAGAAGGCTCCACATTTGTTGCTGAAGTTTTCCATAGACAAGTTCGTCATGCATGAGGTTGCATACCACATCATGACAGGGTTATCAACTAGATTGTAAAGGAAGAAGGCACCATGGCCTATGCTTTCTTTGTGAATTGGCTTGTACATGATTTAGAGTTTGAAAGAAGTGAATGTCGAGGTTCAGGACTTCAATAAGTTTAAGTTCAGCACCAAGAGTTTCAATCCATATGATATGCATGGCTTATGCAGGGACCACTATATAAGAGTGTACTATCCTTGGATCCACGAAGTGTGTCCTTGGCCAGAGGAAGACCCTTGGAGATATTTAGATAACTCCTATAGGATCAATGAATTGGCCAAGATGGCAATAGAGTGGCTACCAACACTCAAGTTAACAACACCACAAGGAGTAGCAACAACAACAACATCAAGTAGTAAACCTATGCCAGACAAAGGTAAGAGGAAGATTGTTGAAAGCGGAAAGGAGGAGAAAAGTTGCATGTTTAAGAAAGATCCACTTATTCAAAGAGTAGCTTTGGATATAGAAAAAAATATGCAACAACATGGTAGGAGAGGAGCACAGAAAAGGAGAGATAAGAAAAGACTAGAAGAGACAAAGAGAAAGTTGCAGGAAGTAGAGCAGAAGCTCAAAGAATAACAAGAGTCATGAAAAAGAGAGAAGGAAACGTATCCGGAATAAGAACAGGAAGAGGAGGAAGTGCAACACACTCAGACAATGCAAACTACATTGATACAGGTTGAAGACACAGATCCACTAGTAGCAGATGATGAACAAGGTGACAACCACAAGAACAAGAAATTTCTTAGTAGGATGAACCGATAGTAGAACGAATGGAGATGGATATGGAAAAACCAAAATAGGATCATAACACTGACCTCATTCCAAAAGAAACCAAGGTCACCCCATAGGCTTCACTCACTCCAGCAGTAGAGCATGTCCTAATGAAAAAGAGGATATCGTTCTCCTTGAGGATGATTTGGGAGCAGATGTGTACAACATAGACTTTAATGAGTCACAACATAGAGTTGTACAAGCACACAGAGTGCACATCCGGGATGAGCATGCATCACATGTGCACTTTGAAGAACGAGTGGTTGGATCATATGTGCAAAGACATCCAACTACCCTGGTCGATGCTATGAAGGCTTATGCCAAAGCCACGAGCTCAAGTGTGAAGTTCTTGATAGCCAGGTAGAGAGAGGAACAATGACTAGGATCCGCTGGGGCATAGATGAAGAAAGTGATACTTGCTAAAGTATCAGCTCTTGAGACATTGATGCGGAGATTGTATGACAAATTCGTCATCATGCACGAGGAAATTTTCCATCTACATGGTCATCAACAATAATGCATCAAGATAATGTGCACACTCACATACATACATGTCATTGTTGATCATGTACAAAGATGGACAATGAGGTACAAGGGATCCCCACTTGACTTGCATAAGATGATGAAGTTGTAGGTAGACTTGGACAATGCATGCGCCTGGAGTCTCATATGGAACTACGAGGAACTGCCACCCATCATCACCAATGTTGAGGCTTTGTACACATATTTGTTTAGGATTTTGGATTTCATCATGAGAAAATATGGCACCCAATCAATTGGGACACTCACCGAAGCCAAAAAGAAGAACAAAGTTTGATTGGAGCTCAACGTGTACATTTATTAGTCGATGCACATGGCCACTAGCGAAGATAACATCAAGAGATTTGTCATCAATTTGGATGTTCTTAGGACTAAGATGCACATGTTACAGGATGAGTTGGATAGAGGTTCTAGGTTAGTATACCCAGAAGTGATGGAGGCAAGAGTTCATTTCCAGAAAGACATGATCAAACAATAAATGGAGGCCATTACGCAATACTAAGCTTGGCATCATTTCGTCGCCAAAGATCATGAAGAGGATATTAATGAGTTGGTATTTCCATAGTCATCTGAGTCTTATTGTTTTCTTATCTGACTGACTCAAGCCTATTTTTTTCCCACATGGGTATATGTGGAAAGTGTATTATTATTGTTAACATGATGTAAATTGAAATTCCGAGTGTCACAAGTGGAATGCAAACAGTCATATGCAATGTAAAGAGTTATATGTAATGAAGTAGAAGAGTCATGAGGGTAGTCCAAGATTCACGAAGGGAAATGTCAAGGGTCACCCCATCCTTTGTTATAAATAAAACCTCATAACTCATAGAACATGCTTTTCAGAGCCAAGATTTTGCTAGGCACTTCTTACAGAGGGCTTAGAGAGTGCTGTGATGAGCCTTGGCTTCCCCACAGTGAGGAGCAAATACATATCTTTCATGGAATAGGTGATGTTGATTGTAATGTTACACTATTGGGGCTAATAGATGTCATGATCTATATATGGATGGAAATTTCACTTTATATAACATAATAGATCCGACGTGTATTTATGCATATGTTGTTATTGTAGTTCGACTATTCTGGTTACTTTAGCAATGTATGTTTTTTAACATATGCATTTGTGTATGAACTATTTTTTGTACGATTGTGTGAATCTTGTTGAAGTCATGTTCTTGGTTTAATCCATCACTTTGGATTGTTGACTATTCTGCTTTCCAGCTTGTGATGTCATTTATCTCGTGTGTTCTTTTTAGAATGCGTACTATTACAAGATTCTAAGGGATGCACTTCTTTTCCCGCTCCATGTGATAGAACCCCCACGCATATCACTTGACTCCCTACAAGGTCATACATTTTATTATAACAATGATATCTTGTTTACCTCTACGTGCTACTGCAGTTAAGGCACTATTGTACTACCCACTATTGGGACTCCTACTCCAAATGGTCTGAGGTCAAGTTGGGACTTCTTACCAAGGAGATCCAATCACATGTTAGTAGGTCTAGCACGATCAACATTTTTGGCATTAGAAGGAGGGCTAGATGACAAGATGAGTCCTCAGAGTATGTTTTGAATTTATGCACATCTTTCATGACTAACATTACAATTCAACCTCTGGCATGCCTATCTCACAGACGTGATTTTCAGAAGTTCGAGGATCTCTGAAATGACTTGTCATGTAACTTGTTTGATGCTGAAGGTAGAGAAACTTTACTCAGTGATGGTGTTTCCTTCATGGGTTTCTGTGAAGGAAATGAAATCCATGAGGATCACATTGCATGCTTGTTGTTTGCATTCACGTTTCGATGGCATGCACTTTAATGGTATGTCACATTGCCCAGAACACCTATTCACCCATTTTATCAATTGACTGGATAGTCGGCATGTGATTTCTATTGATACAATCGTAGAGATTTTTTTTTTTGAAATTACGAAAAGTACCTGATGAATATTTGAGAAATTTTAGAAATGCTTTTGTAACCTTGCATCTCAAATTCCTGAAGATGAAATTCATTGGAAATTTCTCAATGAAAGATTTCAATATCTTCTTCACATATATGAAAATACAAAAGTGTTATAATCATTCAAACCCCTCTCAGCATTCTTTGGTGTTAGATCTTCCAAATCCTAGATGGAAAATGTCACTGTGACAAGTGATTGTCCATCCTCTTCTCATCAAATATCTTTAGCTCCGCAGTGCGAGGTGGGAGAAGGTGCACAGCCATCTGTTGAACTGTCACATCCTCCCACCCCACCTGCTCTAGATATCTGCACAGATTTAGCTTGCAAACCTATTTGTTGTCACATGAACTTGTTTTCTCAACATCTGTCCCCTCATTTTGTTGATCCTCCATATTGTACTGCGTTGTGCTCTTCTGTTATGGACTCCACACCTGTTGTTCATAAGCATCAAGTTGTCAACAAAGTTGCTATTGAGAAGCGAACCTGCGCTATCATTTATGATGAGTATGTGTGGGAATATGAAGAAGAACCTGCAGTGAAGGATGAATTCCTTATGTCCACACCTCATCGACTTCTTCTTGACATCTTTTGTGATTCTTCTATTTTTATTTTTACTTGTGAAAAATCATCACCAGATGTACCTACTTCTGATCATTTAGAGAACACACTCGATGTCATTTTGTCATGACATTGCAAAGAGGGCACACATTTCTTTGCAAATCCTCCTAATATATCATATTTTCTTTCGGGAAATGTAGAGGGTCAACATTCCTGTTTCTCATCAACCCCTTTGTATGATTTGTCATATCATGAGGATGTTGATGAACATATTGAATTTTATGATCGTGGCTATCATGATCTCTTTAGTCCTTCATTCGATCACGATGCTCATTCATTCATTGTTGATATTTCTAAGCCACCTATCTTTGATGACCTACCTACTGATAAAGTGGAAACCCTACGAGTTGTCGAGGCACTTCAACTCAAGTTTATGGTTATGTCAGGTGCTAGTTGTCTTCAGGATAGTTCCACTTTTGTTGAGAAATTTGCCAAAACACCCAAGGCTCCTCATCACTCTCATGTTTACATTCAATCTCAATCTAGTTCATAGATTTCACATCCTCCACTTGAATCACATGATCCCATCAGTCATGCATTGGAGGAATCATATACAACGAGCACTCTTGAGAAACGTAAGTTTTCTTTCTTTTTCATCTTTGCTCATTTGTCATAGTCAAAATAGTGTGTGTACTTATCATCTGTGCATAGTGTGTTGCATCACCATGATCTGTCCGCAGAATCCTTGTCTTACACTTTTATTCTTTACTTTTCTGTGGATTCTTTTAAACTCAGAGAATGTTGGTCTTCATTATTTTATCTTTCCTTTTGTTGGTTTACATGCTTATATTTCTTATTAACGACACCTTCACCAACATGGGTCAACCAATGTGTCAATGGCTGCATTGGAAATATCACATTATGTGAGTGGGCCCATGCACTATTTAGTTTAGGATTATGAGTAGTGTTTTCTTTTATTTTCATTTTTTTGCATTTTTTCTTTTCTTTCTTGTTTGTGTTTCTTGCTTTCTTTCTTACTTGGTTTTCTTTCTTTTACTTCTGCTCTTTTCTAGTTTGTTTGTTTGCTTGAAATGCACCCATAGGTTTAATTTCACATGAAACCATGTGTGGCTCTTGAGACAAGGAAGGTCAAGTAAAAGAGGACTTGTACAACTATCAACACTTGGTTATCTATTGTCCCCTCTCTTTATGAAGAGCTTTCTTTTATTAAGTTGATGATACCCTGATGGAAAATATGTTATGTTCAGAGTGAGTCTTGGTGAAAACACAACATTTGCACTTTTAACTAGTACTGCTTACTCTAATTGGTTTTCTTTTTGAGTTAACCCTTGTTAGCTCAGTCAAGTAGAGTAAGGTGAGGGGGAAAACCTTAACAAGTATTGTCAGAGGTATAAATAACATACTTCTCTAAAGGGACAACCTCTTATGCTCTCAATAGTTTGGGATCCCTCTTCCACCTCTGAAAAAAATAAGTGCCTATGTACAGTTCTTTGAAGAATGAATAAATGAAAAAAGAAAAAAATAAAAATAAAGGTGAATGAAGAGAAAGGCTTCCTGCATAGAAATTTGATTCTAGTAACTCTGCTAGGGTACTGACCAGGTTCGCTAACAGGGGAGTGATTCTTATGTCCCTGTGTGACTTCGCTGGTGTATTTTCCAGTCCTACTGGCAGCGAAGAAACAATAGAGATGAAACTAAGAATATGAAATTTATATCAATTTCGCATCAATATACCCCTCATCCCCAATCCAAACAACTCAGTTGACTTGGATTAGTATGTGTCCTAACTGATCAAGAGAACTATAGGGACTATATCTTTAGCACAAGCTAGTGTAGAAGCCATGATGATCAAAGAATCGAACAATACTTTTAGAGGCGTTAGAATCTATTTTCATGAAACAAGGTCCAAACGGAGAGCTCAAGTTCTACTATTTTGTTTCCAATGTTGTAGCACTACAACCACCATCTAATATTTTTCCTTCAATTCATTTTGGAGCCTCCCTCCTCAAAATATTAGCATCCATATGGTACTGCTCATGTACTTATGTTTATTTCGATTTTATCTTTCGCTTAACAACTTGTGTTCACTTAGTTGTTTTGTTGACTAACCACAAGTTGACCCAACAAATTGGTTCACAACTAGTCTTTGTGCTCTCTGGGAAACTGTGCATTCCTGGGGTATTCTATCGTGTCCTCAGGAATTGCACAGAATAGTCCAGTAGCTTCCCTGCACTCATAAATTGTGTAGGGAAGGTATCTAGCCTTGCTATGTAAAATTGCAGAGAGCATGCCAACAAACTTGCTCCCATAAATTGCACAGAGCAAGCAACCAACCTTTCTCTAGAAAATTGCTTAGAGCATGCCAGCTAGCATTGCTTTGGAAAATTGTGCAGAACTTGTTAGGTAGTCGGGGCCACTCAGCCTAGAAATAGCCTAGAAGCTTCCCTTTAGTTGTTGTCTATTGCATGTACCGGTAGATTGCCTAGTTCTCTCCAGAACAATGCACTTATTCCTCATATGCATGGAAACTTTTCCCAAAAAAGAAAAAAAGAGAAAAAACATCCCTTGATTTTAGGGATCTATTTTTAGCACTAGGAGTTACATGTAAAGTCGATTTTAGAAACTTCACACCAAGTCTCACTTTTCCCAACATTTATGGCATGCGCGTCACAAACCCTAAATATAACAAATATTTTTAATGGATGCCCCGTAGCTCATTCTTCACATTTAATGTGGAGCTTTGGCATTCTTGAGTCCTCTAGGAACCTTCATCACAGTCAGCACAACTTCTCTAGGAAAGTTTTGCTTTTCATGTGTTGTGCCCATTTTCTATCGCTTTTGATTTCATGGCTTGTGTGTATTGTTTTCCTTGCTTTAGTGAATGACCACTGGTGTTTCAATGTATTTTAAATTATAGAAGTGTTGTTTCAAGTTTGGCATTGCATTTCCTTAGTGTCACATGCATAACCCTATTTCTGCACTGACAATCATCGTTGCAACAACTCTCTTCGTGAGCTTCTTTGTTTTCCCATTTGATTGATTTCTGCACTTGCTTGGATTGCATGCAGGTCTATTCACTCATATTTGCACCATATTTGCACACTCATTCATTCCCTCTCATTTTCAGGTTTCCCTTGGGAAAATTTGGGCTACCTTCGCCCAGATCTTGCTTCCCCCGGCATGCACTATGCATTCCCAGAAGTCAAGGCTCTGCCTTGCCTCCATGAACTACATAGAGGCTTCCTGACTATAGCTCCCACTTGTGGTCTAGGAAATCCTCAGATACAGTTCCAAATCCTTCCCACTAGGACTGCACAATGCATAGTTCCAGCTAGCAACCTAGCCAAATTGAACTACGCATTGTACAAATCCTATCCACATTTAGCCTCTCCAGACTGCACTCTATACAATTCCAGTCAGCAGAAGAACTCATTGGCAAGTCGGATTGCACATTGTGTATTTTGAGCTGACAATCTCCCAACCTCTCAGACTCAATGCTACACAATATTTCCTAGTAGTCACCTAATTTTCTGCATGATTGATTCCCAAGTTTCTTTATTTTTTCAGCTAACATTCTCTCACTGTGAGTGTCTTCTTTGTCTCTATGTACAACAGGTTTGAGTTGTTTCTCAACAATATAGGTAACATGGCCTCGAAGAGAGTTGCATCAAAGGACACAGTTGAAATTAGTACTAGAGATGTGGTTGAACAATTATCTATGAGCTTACCTGTTTATGTAGACACACATCTGTTCATTGAGAAAGACATAAAGATCACACAGCAAGACATCAACACTATATTTGTGGGCAATTTTGAGGAGAATCTAGAGAAAGGTCAAGGTTGTACAAGGTTTCATGTAGGTATCCCACCTTCTTGTGTGTAGACATGATCCACTGAATTGTCTCACACACTAATCTTGAGATGATGATACTAAGTAGTGTCAATGGAGTAGATCTTGTTATATTCAGGGTAGAATATTGTCAACAGATGTATCATTTTCCACATCTAATGAATAGGATGGATTGACCGTTCTATACTCCCAACAACAGCATGAACACAAGAGGCAACTTGAAGCATTGGGTAAGGGAGCCACCAAATTTTAGGATGACACCCAAGTAGATATATAAGACAAGGACACTCAAGAAGGCTTACCAACTCTTGGTACTCTTTTCATATTTCTTGTCTAGCCAAGATAGTAAGGAGACCTTCCCGCGGAGTTGGGTTGTTATGTTGGATTAGCTGGCAAGTGAAGGAAAGCCTTTCAACTGGTTCGTAATGTTGGATCTTTAGTTGAAAGTGCATGTATCAATGTTCAGAGTCTACCCAAGGATAAACAAGCAAGATTCTTCATGTCCACCTACCTCCTCGATGAAATCTGTGCCCATCAACAGTTTCTTGGCATGGGTTGGGCATGGACACCTTCATAGAATGTTGTGAATGTATATTGCAAGTTGCTCTCAGAATGCAGCCACTGAGGAGTTATTGTTATATTATTTGATCACTTCGTTAGCCCTTTGTACACGATGATATTTGAACAACATCCACCTTTCATGTCCCAGGAAGCAATGGAGGCACTACTGAACATTGTAGAATTGTACGCCTCACTCAAGGGCACATTCATCAGGATGTACAACATGAAGAAGGCTTTGCATTTGTTGTCAAAGTTTGCGATGAACAAGCTAGTCATGCAAGAGGTTGCATACCACATCTCGACAAGGTTATCAGTTGGATTGTTTAGGAAGAAGGCACCATGGCGTATGCGTCCTTTGTGAATTGGGTTGTACGTGATTTGGATTTTGAAGGAAGCAGATGTTGAGGTCGAGGACTTCAATAATTTTAAGTTCGACACCAATAGTTTCAATCCGTACGATCGAAATGGCTTATGCAAGGACCACTATACAAGAGTGTATTATCCTTGGATCCAAAGGGCATGTCATTAGCTAGAGGAAGACCCTTGGAGATATTTCTAGGCTCAATGAACCAATTAGCATGGTAGTATAGTGGCGCACTAAAGGTAGCAACACAATAGGGAGAAGCAACAACAAAAGCAACAAGCAACAAACTTGTGCCAAACAAAGGCAAGATTAAGATTACTGAAAGCACGGAGGTGGAGAAAAGCTACAAGTTTAAGGAAGATCAACTTGCTGAAAGAGTAGCTTTGGAGATAGAAGCAAAGAGGTGAAAATGCAACAAGAGAGGAGTGCATAAAAGGAGAGATAAACAATGATTGGAAGAGACAGAGAGAAAGTTATAGGAACTAGAGAAAAAGATCAAAGAAGAACAAAAGATACATAGGAGAGAGAAGGAAGTGCAGCAGGAACAATAATAAGAGGAAGTGCAAGGCGCTTAGACAACGCAAACTATGTCGATACAGGTTGAAGACTTATATCCAACAACAACATATGATGAATAGGGTGAGCATCCATAGGAATAGGAACTTTCTTAGTAGGATGAACCGATTGTAGAACAGATGGACATAGATATGGAACAACTAGAATAGGATCATAAAATTGACCTCATGCCAAAAGAAACCAAGGTCACCCCACAAGCTTCAGCAGCTCCAATAGGATATTAAGTCCCAATTGAATAAGGGGGTACCATTCTCCTTGAGGATGATCTGGGAGAAAATGTGTACAACATAGCCTTTGATGAGTCACAATGCAGAGTTGCACATGCACATAGAACGCACATCTCGGATGAGCATGCATCACCTGCACACGTTGAAGAATGGGTGATTGTGTAAGATGTTTGAAGACATCCAGCTGCCCTGGGCAATGCTACAAAGGCTTATGTGGAAGCCGCGAGCTCAAGTATGAAGTTCTTGATAGTAGAAAATGAGTGCATGGATAAGGAATTTCCAACAGCCACGCAGAGAGAGGAACAATCAATAGGATCCACCAGAGCAGAGATGAACAAAGTGATACTTACTGAAGTACTGGTTCTTGAGACAGTCATGCAAAGAATGTATGATATATTTGTCACTATGCAGAAGGTAGTTTTCCATCTACATGGCCATCAGTAGCACTGCTTCACTATAGGGCACACACTCACAAACATGCATGCCATTGTTGATCATGTACAGACATGCACAATGAGGTACAAGGGAGCCCTGCTTCACTTGTACAAGATGATGATGCCCTAGGTAGAGTTGGACAAAGCACACGTTCGAATTTTGATCCAAAACTATGAGGAAATCTTGCCCCTCATCACCAATGTTGAGGCTTCATACACACAGTTGTTCAAGAGTTTGGATGTCGTGGTGAGAAAGTATGGCAACCCGTCAATTAGGACACTCACCGAAGCCAAAGAGAAGAACCAATTATGCCTAGAGCTTGATGTGTACTTTGATCAATTGATGCACATGGCCACAAACAACATAGTTACCGATCAAACAGGAACTATTACCTCAAAATAGGTACTCTAGCCCAAAAATACCCGAAAAAAACGAAAAAACAACCCAAAAATGAAATGTGTGTATTCCGTGATCTGAAAGGTGGACTTGGAAGAGGTGTCTTTGAGAAGGTAGGGTTGGAGTTGAAGATAGGGTTTTGGTCTCAGGTTTCCATGGCAAGGAGCGCAGCGGGGAGTGCTGCTCCCTCCTACAATCAAGCAGTCACAGAAGGAAGTAAGGATGCAGGAAAGAAGCATTTTAAAAAACCTCTAGAGAAGATTTTAGAAGCACGAAGCCAAGAGACATTTGGAAGAAGCGGACATCAGGATCAGGAAGGTAACCAACAGGAAACAAGTAAATAAAAGGAGAATGGAGGCAATAGTGAAAGACTGGCTTCCATAAGGACAATTGGGGTCTACAAACCCAAGTCAAGCATTATTCCCTAGGTCATATTGAGTGACCCAGCGATAGAAGCACATAGGGATCATATGAAAGAACATGCAATCATATGCAATTTCATGGGGTTATGGCCGATGGAGAGGGCATTACATGTCTGGCTAAGGAGCCATTGGAAGCCAAAGGGAGAAATACATTTACATCTGGGTTCTAAGGCCTTTTTCACAATAGAGTTCACAAGCCTAGAGGACAAAGATAGAGTTCTTGAAGGGGGGCCTTATTTCTATATTGCGGCAGGACTCTACATGCAGCCATGGATGATGAACTTTGTCTCGGAACGTGAAACATTAACATCAGTACCGATTTAGATAAGACTATACTCCCTTCCTATGGATTATTGGTTACCGGAATCTTTGAAAGCCATAGGCAACAAGATGGGGCATTTTCTAAAGATCTTAGAGGCAACTCTAAAAGGAAGATATACCTCCTTTGCCCAAATATGTGTGAAAATGGATCTATCTAGAGCCCTTCTAGAAGCAATAATTTTAGAAGTATATGATGAAGAATGGGTGCACACTGTGGACTATGAGCACACACCATTTAGGTGCTGCAAATGCCATGAACATGGGCATCTTTATAGAGACTGCCCCACAATCAATAAGGAAGGTAACTAGAAAACCACTGTGGAGAGAGATCATGAGGGTTTCACCAAGGTTGGGAGAAAAGGGAAAGGGTGAAAACGTCCACACAAGAAGGTAAATGAGGATAGACATACAAGACACAACAGCTTCAAGATCCTGGAGGAAGAAGAGGGGAACAAGGAGATAGTCTAGGACATGGAGAACATAACAAAGGAGATAGAGAAGGTAACTGACATGGAGGACATCATAGTAAGCAACTAGCAAAAGGATGATGACCTACCAAGCTTGATGGAAATCAGTAGGGACCAGGAAATGACTCCAAGTGAAGCAGGAACAAAGGACCACGAGCTACAGGAGATTCTGGATAAGGAAAATCTAGATATAGAGAAATTTTTGGAACAAGGAAAAAACATAGGTGTGGATTCCCTATCGAAAGAGGATTATGACAAAGTGCAACAACTCTTTATATGGAGGTCACAAGCGAAGGGAGCTAGATTCAAAAGAAATCTTGGAAGTCAGGAGCCAAGTGGGGTCAAGATGATGGAGAATTCACAGGCACAATCTCCAAAGAACTGAGGATGGATGTGGAAAACTATTGATTCACTCTGGTAAGATGAAATATCTTACCAGTTATTCCTTTACTAACCTTTCTTGATGAAGCTCCCAACCTATAACATTAGAGGCATAGGGAATAGGAGGAAACAAAGAAATCTTAGTAATAGAATGAAAGAATAAAAACCAGACATGATTTTTATTCAGGAGACAAAATGTTCGATGGACAAGATAAGAGATATTCACAATAAGTGGTTAAGCAAATATGAGCATTTATAGGTTAAGCCTAATAACTCGGTGGGGGGGATTCTCATGTTGTGGGATCCACAAAAATTTGGAATCCTAGATGTTGAAGCATCCAAGAACTACCTTTCCTTGATATGTCAACCTGTAGGGGATAAGGAGATATACATGATTAGAAATGTTTATGGACCTCAAAAACAAGCAGACAAACTCAAGCTTCTCACCTCCATGCAGGATCTAAGAGAAAGACATTCCATTTTGCCCTGGATCATTGCAAGATATTTCAATATGATAAGATCTCTTTCAGAAAAAAAAGGAGGCACTACACAGCTAGGCAGAGAGTCCATAGACTTTCAGAACTTCATTATGAACATTGGACTAGTGGACACTCAAACAATAAATGAAACCTTCACTTGGAACAACAAAAGGGGAGGGGCTTCTCAAGTTGCTTCCAAGCTTGATAGATTTATTATTTTAGAGGACCTACTTCTCACAACGCCCACCATGACAGCCTCCATTCTGCCCTTTGGAGGATCAGATCATTGACCTATAGAGTTGGAAGCCACCTTCATGGGAACACCAAGAAACAGACCTTTCAGGTTTAAAAATGCCTGGCTCTCACACCCTAAATTCACTAGTAACATTGATAAATGGTGGAGAGAGGAGCTGAATATTCAGGGTACAAAAATGTTCATGCTCCAACAAAAACTTAAACATATCAAATCCCATCTTAAAGCTTGGAACAAAAAGGAATTTGGAGATATCCTCAAAGCCAAAGGAGAAAATGAGCAGAAGCTCTAGGAGATCAATCTGATCAACATTGCAGAGGGCTTCACCAAAAAGCAACAAGAACTAATTGAATCTCTGCAGGAAGAATGGGAGGATCGATGCTTACAAGAGGAAATTTTCTGGAGGTAAAAATCAAGGATACAATGGATTAGAGAGGGAGAAAGAAATACAAAATTCTTCCATAAATCCACTCTGGCTCACAGGGCACACAATAGAATCACTAAGATCAATGATTCTCAAGGTATTGAGCTTGTATCTCGCAATGATATGGAGTCGGTCTTGGTACAACACTTTTGTAATATTGCAAAGGAGCGATTGGAGGACAGATCTAAGCTCATTGACCATTTTACTCAGTATATCCCTCAGCTAGTTAGCAAAGAGGACAACCACAATCTGAACAGGCTAGTATCAGAAGAGGAGGTCAGTGAAGTGATTAAGGAAATGCAGAATGGTAGAGCACCAGGCCTAGATGGATTCAATGTAGACTTCTTTAAAGCCTACTGGGAAACTATCAAACATGATATCGTCGAGGTTGTGGAAGACTCAATAATATCCAAAAAGGTATTGAAGGCTCAAAATGTATCCTTCATAGCTCTTATCCCAAAGTAGGAAAATGCTATGAGTCTGGAAGGTTTTCGACCCATAGCCTTATGTAATGTGGTGTATAAAATTATTTCCAAAGTAATAGCCAATTGACTCAAACCATTTCTACCCTTTCTCAACTTGGAGGAACAAATAGGCTATGTGGAGGGAAGAAAAATGCTCAACAATATCATCCAAGCTCATGAGGTGATACGCTCTCTCAAAAGAAACAAACAAGCCAGTCTGATCATCCAATTGGATCTAGCGAAAGCCTATGAGAAATTAAGTTGGTCTTACATAAGAGCAATTCTAAAATCCTAAGGTTTTGACTGGAATTCGATAAGGTGGGTGATTGCATTAGTTACCACGACCAATTTTTTCATACTGCCTAATGGAGCTCCATCAAGGACATTGACACCCTCCAGAGGACTCAGACAAGGTGATCCGCTCTCATCATTCCTCTTCATCCTCATGATGGAAGGGCTAGGTAGAGTGATCAAAATGGAAAATGCTGAAGATCGAATTCAGGGTATCAAACCTACCACAGATGGAGAGGCAAACGCTCATCAACAATTTGTGGATGATACAATGTTGCAGGTCATACCCACAGTGAGGGAAGCCAGAGCAATCAGAAACATCTTAAATGATTTTGCTATGGCAACAGGCACATAGTTAAGCCTCAACAAGTCCAAAGTTTTTTTCTTTAAGAATAATATTGCTATTCAGAGAAACATTACCAGAAGTCTTGGATTTCAAAGGGAACAACTGCCTTCCAAATATCTTGGCATTCCTCTTATTGAAAAACCTTTAAGTAAGAAAGCGTGGGAGCCTATATTAAATAAACTTTACGACAAGGTCAGAAAATGGAGATGTAGGTCACTAAATTTGGCAGGGCGCCTTGTGCTCACACAGACGGTCTTGCAGGCCATTCCCACTTTCATGTTTTAAGCTCTTCCTGATCCTCAAGGTATTAACCAATAGATAAGAAGCATACAAAGGGACTTCCTGTGGGGCAGAGGGGAAGAGAAAAAAAAGTGGGCTTTAGTTGCCTAGGACAAGCTTTGCAAGCCCAAGAGCCATGGTGGATTGGGGCTTCATGATCCTGAGATCCTCAATAGAGTTTTGGGAGCCAAGCTTTGGTGGAGATGGATTAAGGAACCAAATGCCCCTTGGGCTAAGTTGTAGAAACAAAAGTATTTCAAGTACTAACAGGAGAAGGATCACATTAGAATGTCAGGGTAAATCAGGGGCTCCCATATTTTGAACCTTGCATGGGATTAAAAGTATTGTTCAACAACATTGTTCTTAGGAAATTTGAGTAGAGGACCTTGCTCGATTTTGGGAGGACAACTGGCAACAAGAACCCAACCTTTATAGGGATGAACTTGCAACTCTCAAAAGTGACACAGATAGCAAATGTATGGTTTTGGTAAAAGACTTCTAGGACCGAGGAAGGAATAATGGAAAATGGAGGGAGTGGAAGGATCTAGAATACATTTATGAAAACCCACTGAAGACTACGACAGAAGCTCTCACCCACGATCTAGAGCATAGAAGGATTCTGGTATCTTCCCTACCGGATCAATTAATATCGGGAAATAATAATGAAGGTAACTTTAACCTCAAAGAGGCTAAATAGGAAGTCACAAGATTTAACTTTGTGAATCCTGATCAAGGCTGGAAGAAACTTTGGCAAAGTCCACATTGGATGAAAATAAAGTTATTCATATAGCTAGTGCATCAAAGGAACATCTTAACTTGGGAGAATCTCCTTAAGAAAGGCTTCATTGGGAGTTCCAAATGTTACCTATGTGGCACTCATGAGGAGATGATTGAACACCTTCTCAACCTATGTCCTTTCACTTCAAAAGTGTGGGACTAGGTGGCCTCAATTTTTAGACAAACTAACAGGGATAGTCTCAGCGTATCCAATGCTTTAAAGAACTAGAGGAAAAAATTCTCAAGGAATGAGATTGTTAATAAAGCATCGATTCTGGCTCCAGGATTTTTCATCTAGGATGTTTAGAAAGAGCACAAAAGTTGAATCTTCAAAAACAAAACAAGCATCCCCCAACACATACTTGATCAAATTAGAAGCCCCCTCCTTATGGTTTCTTAAAGGTTAATATTGATGGAGCAACTAAGCGCAACCCATGATTAGCAGGCTTTAGGGGTGCCATAAGAGATGATCAGGGACAAATACAGAAAATATTCCATAGCCACTTGGGGAAGGCCACGAATAACATGGATGAGCTGATGGAAATAGAGCAATTCTTGGAAATCCTGGTGGATTTAAGTTCACACAATGTTATAATCTATGTGAATTCCAAATTAATTATTAGAGTGGCTAGGAAAATTAGCAATGGAGCCTCTCCAGATAAAGTGTCGAAGCACTGGAAGCTTCTGCAGGTTTTTTTACCACATCTACTCTCACCTGCGAACCCTTAAAACTATCAGATTTGTTCATGTGAAAAGGGAAGCTAATATGTTAGTGGATCGATTGGAAAATGAAGGAATCACCAATAGGGACAGGGATTCTAGGTATGCTTGGGACTCGTTACCTCCAGGCAAATTGTGGGAATATTGTTTTTATCAGGAAACCCAAGATATGGAGCCATGGACTAACAGGATAGATCAAAGGGACTCAGAAGATCAGCGGGTGGATGGAGAACCCCATATAGTCTAACCCACCTTGGTTCGGCTATTTTCGAATGTCTGGAATTCTTTTGATTGAATGATGAAAGGATTGACTTGGATAACACCACAGGATGAGGTGTCCATTTTTATATTGCTTATTTGGGGTTCGACAGAGAATCTAGGTGGATGGGATTGGCTCAAGATCTGCCCACTAGATGGAATTGAAGGACAACATGTGGAGAAAGGACGTGTTTGTTTTTTCCGTGAAACAACTGTTCTGAAACCACAAGTGGTATATCAAGTGGGGTCTGATTGGTTTCTGGTTTTTTTGAGACTAGCTTCGATTCGACTCTTTTTGCGATGCATGGCGGGGTGAGGTGAGAGAAAACCGCCCTCATCGAGCGGTTAACTCTTGCACTTCTCATCTCCCCGATATTCATGAAGATCATTGGATCTTACTCAGTTTATTAGTGGTGATGATTTGTTTATGCTAGTTGGTCGGACCCGAAAAAAGATTAGAGTGTTAAGCTTTTAATTTTTGTCAAGTCCATTTGATAGATTTAAGCTTGGCTTGTGGTGGGACCTCTGGTGGACCCACGACAAGTCATTTATGGCCTTTCGTGACCTTCGGTTCGATGGACTAGTTCTCGAAGGATTTCTAGGTTCATTTGTTGCACGACAACACTACCAGATGGCCTTGTGCCTTAACTGTCTGGCGATTCTCCCCAGTCTTCCTGTTTAAGTTTCTCTTAGTTTTGGGTAAATGATTTGGTTCGACCTGCCCTACTGACTATTGAACTCTCATAGAGAGGGTGAGGCTTCTTGTAAATTATGTATTTCTAGCTAAGCTTAATAGAAGGTCCTACTCTTCCCCGATAAAAAAAAGAAAATTGTGTATTCGAGAACGAGTTTTTTTTTTAGGGTAAATTTTCAACTTTTTTTTTAAAATGGAAGTAAAGACCATTTTCTTTTGCAAAATGGATGAAACAAAACACCCTTAAAAAAGTGTTGATTATAGGATATCAAAAAAATGAAATCGAGTTAAAATTTTGACATTTTTTAGCAATGGAATTAAAGATAAAATATCCGGACTTTGAAAAACTATAAAATTCCAATAATTCTCATACATGATGTTAAAGATAAATTATCATATCTCAAATCCTAATAAGTGCAACAATTTCCATCCATGTTGTTAAAGATAAAATATATTGACTCTAAAAAACCCTGAAATTGTAATTGTTTTCAACCATAGCATTAAAGATAAAATATCATGACTTAGAAAAAAGTTAAAATCTTGACAATTTTTCAACCATGTAATTAAAACCAAAGATTATGACTACCAAAAAATCTCAGATTTTCAAGATATTTCAAACATGACATTATGGAAAACATTTATGAGAAAAAGCTTTAAAAATGAACACCCAAGAGTAATTTATTCTTTAAATGCTAAATATTAGCAATTTTAAAATCATAGCCTAAGACAACTGGATATATGGCAACAAAAATTTAAAAATCAACCATCAAATTGACACGAGGTGTAGGTGAATTCGACCTGTTGTAATGAAAACTTAAAGACCAACCATGAAATTGATACATTGTGGAGGTAGACTCAATTCGTTATAAGGAAAATTTTAAAATCGAGTATCAAATTGCCCATAATGGGACCAGGTTGCTAGATGAGCATCGTCACAGGCCTTGTAGAAAAAAAATAAAAATAAAAATAAAAAATAAAATAAAAATAA
>APFE031071826.1:36782-59458 GCA_000404065.3 Pinus taeda
TCATGGAAATGGTCATACGTGAATGACTTACTTAACGTAGTTGAATCCCAAAATGATATCTAATATAATGCACTGCATAAAACCCCCATACTTAAATTCAAAAAGAGTCAAGGGATCTCTACTTGAATGGTTCATGAGGCACAATACTTGCTAAGGTTTTGCAAATGGGGTAGCAAGCTAAGTGGGCTTGATTGTGGGGAAAACTCCACAGTTAAGCGTGCTTGAGCAAGAGGCGATCTGGGATGGGTGACCTCCCAAGAAGTCCTGGTTACCGAGTGCAAGCCCCGTAACTGATGATTGACGCTATGTGATTCATTTCACTAGTTTCAATCCCACTTCTTCACTCCTGTGAGCATCACCCGATGCAATGACTGTTAAGTGAACTATTCAAAAATCATGAGAAATTAGTTAGTCATGACCACCTCTAATGGAAATGGTCATACGTGAATGACTTACTTAACGGAGTGGAATCCCAAAAATTATATCTAATATAATGCACTACGTAAACCGCCATACTTAAATTCAAAAAGAGTGAAGGGATCTTTACTTGAATGGTTCATGAGACGCAATACTTGCTAATGGGGTAGCAAGCTAAGTGGGCTTGATTGTCAGGAAAACATAAGGTTTTGCAAATGGGGTAGCAAGCTAAGTGGGCTTGATTGTCAGGAAAACTCCACAGTTAAGTGCACTTGAGCGAGAGGTGATCTGGGATGGGTGACCTCCGGGGAAGTCCTAGTTACCAAGTGCAAGCCCTAGAAGTGATGGTTGATGCCATGTGATTCATTTCACTAGTTTCAATCCCACTTCTTCACCCCTGTGAGCATCACCCGATGCAATGACTGCTAAGTGAACTATTCAAAAATCATGAGAAATTAGTTAGTTATGACTACTTCTCATGGAAATGGTCATATGTGAATGACTTACCTAACGCAGTTGAATCCAAAAAATGATATATAATATAATGCACTACATAAACCACCATACTTAATAAAAAAAAAAAAAAAAACAATTTTTAGAAGAAGACCATTAAAAAAAATTGAATAAAAGAAAATTCAATATAAATCAATTAAAAAAGATAAATTAAGAACTAAAAGAGAAATAAAATAAAAAACCATTAAAAAAAATTAAGAAAAAAAAGTTAATGAGAAAAATAAAAAATAAAAAAGTTTGGCAACCTCTAGGCAGGTTTGGCCACGGGCGTGGGTGGGGAGTTGGTTACATGCAGCCCGCCTCCTTGACCATGCCCGCGGCAAACCCCTCCCAGGAGTTGGCATTCTGATTCCGGGAATCGACCTGCGTAGCCGCTTCCCCGCCCGCACCTGCGGCCGAACCCGCCCAGGGGCTGGCAGGCTGATTCCGGGAATCGACCTATCAACTTGTGGGTGGGGTTGCTGATAGGCTAATTCTTAGAATCAAACTGCCAGCCCCTCGGTGGGGCTGGCAACTCGCGCTGGTAGTTTGTCGGGTTTTTTTATTTTGTTTTTTAATTTTTTTTTGTTATTTTATTTTGTTTTAAAATTTTTTTCTTTTTTAAATTATTTTTTTTTTGTTTGTTTTCATTGATTTTTTTTTTTTTAAATTTATTTTTTTTTTGTTTATTTTTTGTATTTTTAGTTTTTCATTTTTTTTTTTTTTTTTTTTTTTTTTTTTAAGCTTTGTTAGGACTCCATTTTCATGTCATTACACACCCCACTACAGGGGAAGAGTAGCCCAAGATTTGAACCCAAGACATCCGGTTCGGTGAGACTTCATTTCCACGGCCACTGCCACTTGAGCTACCCCATGTGGAAATTTTTCAATTTCTTTTCATTATTTTGCTTAATTTTTATTTTATTTTAATTTTATAGTTTTTTATAAGAAGAGCTTCGGCGTAAATCACATGAAACAGACTTTTGTTGACGCGTTTCGAACCAGCTAGTGTGGTTCATCGTCAGGACAAGATGAAGAAATATATCAGACCTAGCATGTTAAGTAGACAGAGAAGAGACTCCAACGGCTACCTAACGGCTATTTTTGACTCTAGGACCCAGGCCAAAGTTATATTCATACATTTAATCTTATAATATATTATTCTCTTTCTAGAAATGCGTCGACAAAAGTCTGTTTCATGTGATTTACGCCGAAGCTCTTCTTATAACTATGATGGATCACAGAAGCCTCAATTCTACAATTTATAGTTCTTATGATTTTTTTGTTGAATTTTAATTTAACATTTTTTAATTTAAATATTTATTTTTTTTCCAATTTTTTTTTTTTATGTTTATTATTATTATTATTGTTTTTTTTTTTTTTTTTGATTTGTATTTTTTTTTTTTTTTATCTTAAAAATAGTTTAGATTTGTTTATTTTTTGGTTTACTTTTCAAATTTTATTTAAATTATATGCTTTTTTTGATATTTTTATTTTTTTTTTTTTTTTTATTTATTTTTTATTTATATTTATCTTTTATTTTTGGTTTTTTTATTGTTTATTTTTTTATTTTACCAATTTATTTTATTTTTTCTTCAATTTATGGGTGCCTTTTTTATATATTTTCATTTATTTTTGAGTTTTTTTAAAATTTTTTTTTTATGTCTTATTACTAAATGAAAATTACAAACATTTTTAAAAAACATCCACACTTAATACATAAAAAAATTTAAAGTGTAAAAAATAAGCCCTCTAAACAAAAAGGGTTGATGGTGTATCAACACTTTTCAAAATCAAGATGAAAATCACTAACATTTAAAAGGAATGTTGATACTTGATACAGAGAAAAAAATAAAGTGTCAAAAATAAACTCTTTAAAAAAAGCGTTAATGTTGCATCAACACTTTTCAAAATCAAGATGAAAATCACTAACGTTTTAAAAAAAATGTTCATACTTAATACATAAGAAAATTTAAAGTGCCAAAATATGCTTAAAAATTGGGTGATTTTTTTGCTACCTCAGAAAAATGGGTACTAGGTCATTTCCTCGTTTGATCGGTAACTATGTTCAACATAGATTTGCATATTAGTACAAAGAACATGTAGAGATATGTCGTTGGTTTGACTATGCTTAGGACTAAGCTACACATGTTACAGGACAATTTGGATAGAGGTTCCAGGTCAGTATACCTGGAAGTGATGGAGGCAAGAGTTTGTTTCCAAAAAGACATCATAAGATAATACTTGGACAATATTGCACAATACCAAGCTTGGCATCAATTCGTCACCGAAATAAAAGAGAGGATGTTGACAAGTTGGTCTTTCCATAGTCATTCGAGTTTTAGTGTTGTTTTATCTTGTTAACTCAAGCCTATTCTTTTCCCACATGGGTATACATGGAAAATGTATTATTATTGTAAACATGATGTAAACTGAAATTCCAAGTGTTACTAGTGGAATGCAAACAGTCATATGAAATGTAAAGAGTTATATGTAATGAAGTCCAAGAGTCATGAGGGTAGTCCAAGAGTCACAAAGGGGAATGTCAAGGGTCACCCCACCCTTTGCTATAAATAGAACCTCATAACTCATAGAACAGGCTTTTGGGAGCCAAGCATTTGCTAGGCATTGTTTAGAGAGGGCTTGGAGAGTATTGTGATTAGCCTTGGGTTCTCCACAATGCAGAGTGAGTACATATCTTTGGAGGAGTAGGCGGTGTTGACTGTAATGTTCCACTAATGGGGCTAGTGGATGTCATGGTGTATGTATGGATGAAAATTTCACTTTATATAATATAACATAGCGAACATGTCTTCATGCATATGTTGTTATTGTAGTTCGACTATTCTAGTTACTTTAGCAATGTATGTTGTTTAACTTGCACATTTCTCTATGAAATATTTTGTATATAATTGTATGAATCTTGTTGAAGTCACGTTGTTGGTTTAACCCATCACTTTGGATTGTTGACTATTATTCTTTCCATCTTCTCATGTCATTAATCCCGTGTGTTCCTTTTTCATTGCGTACTATTACAGACTTCTAAGGGATACATTTATTTTCCCCCTCCACGTGATAGAATGCACATGCATCCCACTTGACTCACTACAAGGTCACACACTTCCAACAAAAATATATTGCTTACCTCTGCATACTACCGTAGTCAAGGCACTATTGTACTACCCACTATTGGGCTTCCTACTTGAAATGGTCTGAGGTCTAGTTGGGACTTGTTACTGGGGAGATCCCTTGACATGTTGGTCAGTCCAACACCATCAAAACAATCCCATTCCAACTTTGAAGACTGAACACATGTCCCCTAAGCATGTAATGGGGCTACAATCATACAATTTGCATGCTGCAATAAACCTACTTTCCAAGTGAAAGAGACTACTCCACATGACTATGACTCCAATTAACTTTGGACATGATATACAATAAAGTACAATACATACAAAGCTTCATGGAGTAGATACATAGTTGTGAGAAGTAGATAACAGTGACATATGACTCCTCTACACCTAACACCAACCATGATTCTCTTGACCCAAGTTTACAACATTCACCCAATTAAGTGGGGCTACGTCAAAGATATACATTATGAAATATGACTTGGATTCCATTGACCCATATATTGTAAATGAAAATACATGCTAGACACCATGGTTCATTTCATAAGAAATGTGCCCAAAATATGAAACAATGATAGTAGATGTCTTTTACATATACACACAAAGCTGCTCTCATCAATACATGTCCAAAGCATGAAATATCATGAGTAAATGGAAACAATGAGCATCAACACATGCTCCATATGGTTGTAGCAATGCAATAAATGACATATCCATCAAACACAAGGCCTCCATGAGCTATGACATAAGTTCTCCAATTGTAGAAGAAAAAATAAGAAGTACTAACAACATCATATGCTAGTGCATGGCCTCTCAACACCTTGGACATCACCATCCCAACAATAGATATCCTACAACAAAATCAGCATGCTCGTCATAGATACAACAATAAGATCATCTAATAGAAGCAACAAGGGAATATCTCATAGAGACAATGACAAATACATCCACATCATCATATTCTCTCTCCCCATGAGAGAAAAACCAAGCAGCAACATCCATCATACCAAACCATCATAAGACACAGTAAATAATTATCCTCATCATAGGTTAGAAACATATCATTAGCGAGGCATAAGAAATAAATCAATGAGCAACAAAAAAATATGTTCTCTACATATGAGCAGCAATCATCATCACTCATCCATCCAACAATACATGAGCATCAATATGCTTTCACCATATGTGAGCAGCAATATAAGTCATCATCTCTCAACCATGTAAACGCGTACTATTGGCAACAACATATTCTCTTCATGTAGCTACAACACATGACTCATCCATCTAATACATATCACCAACATGCATGATTCATCTAGAAATGAAAACATAAGCAATAATATGCATAATCTCGATGAACTATCTCCAACATATCGTCTCATCTCCATGGAACCAAAAAGTATAATAGAGAATATTATGATCTAGAAATGTAAACACTAATAGCATGCAAAATTTTCCATGCAACCATAATATATCATCCAACACACAATGTGTGACAACAACAATTAAAATTGTCCTGCATAATGAACACAATGCCAGCAAACTCAAAATCCATTTGGAAGCACACATTCTCCCCCTTCATGTGTGATCCCCCATCAAACCTAGACAATGCACATGAGAATAACTATATGGATTACATAACACCATTAGAATCAATAAAAACCAATATATGTAGCTCCTCCAAAACTATCAACAAATGTACACGACTGCTCCAACTAAAAAAAATAGAATAGAAAAGGAGAGAAAACTAGAAATAACACTACAAACCACAAGGACTCCCCATGAACACATGCATTTCTAGGAATGTAGATTTTTCTTCTCATATTCTTTCCCATATAGCTGCATAATTAGTAATTTCCATGCAACTCATAATGCAACCATATGCTCCCCATGTGACCATGCAAGCCTCATTTTTTTGTGGGGACTCTTGCTACTCTTTTCTCCTCCAAACTTTCATTTGTTGATCCATCTTCTTCCTATGTGGTTGTCTTTGCACATTCTCCTCTCTCTGAATGGATTTCGTTAAACACATTGGGAGTTTGAAATCCTTGGCCTTATCGCCAACATTGTCGCACACAAAAAATCTAATGTGACCAATGAATTGAGGAATAACTTGATATCTTTTTCTTATTTGATTATTATTCCTTATATGTGCCCCGCAGTCAATAGCCTTATGGCCAAAATCATTGCATGAGAAACAATAACCATAAAAGGGATTATAATGCCTAAAATATGAAGATTTCCTTTGCATGCACGCTGATATCAGTTCTCCTTTCGATGCTCCTTTTCATGAGAGAGATTTATCTCTCCATTGCCGCAACTTATTACTATGTGTCCACAAATACCACAACTATAACACAAGTTTCCCAATTCTATTCTTATTCTTTGATCTTCTTCTCTTGTTTGGTTGCTTCTTGCATGGCTCATGAGTTTCATTATTTTTGTTGTAACTAGGTACTCCAACAATTTCAGATTTTCATGTAGATGTTTGAGCACTAGTTTTGAACCTCTCGATTCTTCTCTTATAGAAATTGCTTCACCCTTAAATTTTTGACATTTATCCTCCAACTCCTTGTTTTCACCCAAGATCCTTTGAATCTCAACTTCAAGTGCTTTCACCTTGGATTTCTCATCATTTTTGCAACCACTGCTTAATCTATCATTGCAATCACTAGTGCTTTCACCTTCTTCTTATGAGCAAGATTGATTTTTTACTACAAAAAAGGTTGAATACTTTGCATTTTTCTCAATTTTTCAAAAATGCAATTTTCCTCCAAGATACAAGTTCTCCAACCTATCTAGCATTTCTTTGGTAGCCTGACATTGCTTTACAGAATGCTATAAATTTTGAATTTATATTCAAAATACTCCTTTTATCTAAACCATTAGATTTATCTTTAACTCCATATTAACTTGATAGAAGAATATCTACATCAACAGAACAAAAATATGATTCCAAATTTGCTCTCTAAATTGCAAATTTACCTTTATGAAGTATTGGAATACCTTTTTGATCCATTTCAGAAAATTTACAAAAATGCTACCAAAATATCCAAGGTTGACTCTCAACTGATTAATTTGCAATTGAGAGCCCTGCTTTGATAACAATTATTGGAAAAATGATTACTACTAGGGGGGGTGTGAATAAGTAGTGACTATACTTATACAATTTTCTCCAATTATTTAATATTTAACATGCATAAAGTAAAACACATAATTAGAGATGAGTGCATCAAACATAAATCAAAAACCATGAAAGAAATCACACATTGGACACAATTTTCTTTGTTGGAAAATTCATCCTGGGAAAAAAATTACCCTATTGCTGCTACACTACTCAATATTTTGTTATCTTCTGAACAAAATATACATGGATAAGCTCACTCTTATGTGTTGTAGGACTCTACTTATTTCACAATATTTTGACCCTTTCAAACAGGAAATTGTTTCTCTCTCATATCTATGAACTACCATCTGCTGAAGCCCACCATGATCAATGATCCTTGCCTAGTTACTCCTGAACTACCAAACAAGTCTATAAATTTTGATCTACTGGTACTATCATGAGCAATGAGCCTCACCCAATTTCTACCAAACTATCCAACCACCATTCGATGGAGAAAACTCTTCCTTCTACTGAACCTGTCAATTCATTGTATACTCAAAGCCTCCATGCCTTCACTTACTCCATGTGAGCCTCATTTCATATATTTTGAGAATGGACTCCTAAAAATTGCTCGGCATGAGCACTACAACAACCTAGTGCTACAACTGCAAACTCATTTAGAACTTCTACAATAGAGAACACATGCAACTTGTAGGATCTTCGCCATGCACACACACTCTCACAACATCACTAGATAGTCAACCAACTCACAATGAACTTCCTCCAATATGTAGATGAGCTCAGGTTCTCAACATAATAATTACTCAGAACTACTGGGCATCACAACTCTATTCATATGCTAGATTTGATCCAAATTCAACTCATTGACTCAATCAACCACTCGCTCCATTAGCCCTTTTATATCTCTTAAACTTTAATCAGCTTCTAGATGTTCCACGAACTTTTCTGATCACAAAATGAAATTTATTTATTAAGGATGTCTCCAAAACACAAAAATTAGCTCAACAACGTGTGGAATGTGGAGCAATTTTAGTGAATACACCATAGTCGCACCCTTAGATTTGTCCTACATGCCACTAGAGCTATAACAACATCCTTGGGCCTGCCCTGCCAGTGACTGGAGCCTAAAACTACTCGCTTGACCCCTCATGCATGCGACTAGGGCTAAAATTGAAGTAAAACATAAATCCTTCAGTCATGTGCCTCTGCCACTTGATAAAAAATCTTCTCTAGTTCCTTAATACTCCTCTAAGCCACTAAGATAAGTCCGCAACTGATGAATAGGAAAGGAAAAATTCAATGACATGCAAGACCTATTTTTCCAACATTAGAACCAAGACCAACACCTCCAGCTCCTCAAGCAACAACTACAACATATCTAACACCTCCAATACATGTAATAACATCTCCATCACCTATAGCAGCATCCCCAACTCCTGCAGCATCAACATCAAGGCATACAAATTCATCCATCACTGGTAGAATCACCTCCAACACAACCAACCAAATGTCACACATGTAGCAACATATGCAATGTCACCAGTACATGTACATACATTTTCAACATCTAGATCAACACTACAAACACCTGGAACAACAACATCTCCAATAAACTCAACATGTCTGGAATCCATCTCCTCAACAACCACAACATCATCTCCACTAGGTCCAGTCATAGGTATGTTGACATCAATGCCAACTAACAAGACCATCAAAAATCATCCAAAAATAACCACTCATCACACATGCATATGACCTACAACACCTCCATATTGTTGACATCAATTCGAACACTACAATACCAATAGAAGTGTGCCTAAAAGGAGCATGAAAATATTTTGGGTGTAAGGGTGCACTTTGAAAGGTTCAAGGCCTAACGCTTCAAGCCTTCGACATGCACTCATGTGCTTATGTGGAGTAAATAATCAAGGCATCACACATGTTGTGAGTCCAAAGGGCAAAGGAGAAGGCTTCGTGCTTCCCAAGTGCGTTATGCACCCAAGGGAGAGAGGGAGAGCATAGGGTGCACTCTTGAAGGTTTAAGGAGGAGGATTCAGGCATTCGAGGTGCACTCATGCACTCAAGAGGCCCAAGAGGCTTCATGGTGAAAGTATGAAGGTTGAGGGATAAAGCTTCGTGCCTTCAAAGTGCGCTCATGTGATAAAAGGGTTAAGAGGGTGCATGCCACACTGTGGAAGGATGAAGGGTGGATCTTAAGGCCTTTTGGGTGTGCTCATGTGCTCAAGGAGGGCACATTCATTCAGGTTGAAGGAGTGCACTCAAAGGAAAACTTTCTTTCTACAAGGGTGAGGTTCTGAACAAGGAAGGGGAAGGGATTAAGGGGTGTTCTTTACTCTTAGAGGGAACATTGCACACTTATAAAAAATGAAGGATTCTTTATCAAGGATTTCTAGTGAACTCATGTGCTCTTGGCTTTAATTTGTTCAGTTTTAAACCAAAAAATTGTCCCAAGTCTAGAAGATAGGAGAAGGGTTGAAAATGATGAGTTTAGACATAAAATTAAGTGTGACACATACTGAATCATAAAGAGAAATTATACAAACTTGAACAATGATAAGTAAACGTCATAATTTCATGTTGCAAACATTCCACAAGTATAATCGGTGAAGTTTGTGTGACTGCAGCTAAGAAGTGTTGTTTTACAACAACAAAGGTTTTATGACTACGAAATCCACTAAACATGTTCTCATGATTGTGGAAAAAATTATGAACACTTATGAACACTTTTAACACATATATTATCTAGAAATGACACCTGAAGACCAAGGTGATTCTTTATACAATGATAAAGTAGGGTACAAAATTTGAATGTAGTGAAATTTTGGAGGGTGTTGTAGAAGCGACAACAACTTCCTACATATTTTTATTGAGGAACCAAAAGGAAAATATGGTGCTATAGCATGATATTTCTCTAGCACACACTTGAAATGTAGTATCCAAGTATTCTTAAACTTTGCTTCAACATTGTAGTCTAAAAATTGTTGCTATCTCCAATGGAAATTGAACTAGACATTTCCTCCAAAACTGTATATCATTGGATGTAATATCCTATAACATATACATGAAAGGTGGTATCAAGAAATAGGTAACAAGATAATAGTAGGTAAGAAACCCATCAAGGACCAAATCTATTACATTATAATATTCCCCTATGCCATATTTCAAGTATAAATGACCCATATAATTATAGATTAAAATAACTAATTTTTTATTTCAACCAATTTTCTAACATTCTTATCAACCAAATGTTAATCCCTAAATTACCTCATTTTGTATATCAAAAGAAGTTACTCCAAAATTATGGTGTTTCCAAATAGAGCAGGATGAATTAAAGAAGGAAAAAATCTTACCTTTACTATGCCAAATGAGATTGATGATTATGCCAAATATGTTGTATCTAGAAAGATCTACGAGGAAAGACAAATTTTCTCTACCCACTGGTTCTGGTTCCAAAGTCTTTATTTCCAAGGTCATTGTAAAAAATGCACATTTTGAGTAATTATTTTTATTTTGATAATGTTAGAAAGTGAACGAAATGAAAAACTAATTGAAAATCAAGGATATCAAGGATATGAAATATATATAAAAATATGTAATTATTCTAGATCTTATTTTGATTTTGAAAAAAAATAAAACTAGAACGTAGTTATACGTTATCTATTATGTTTTCTAGCATTCTAAATAATGACTTATCTATATGCACTATTATGACACGTGTTCTATATTTTAGTTGTGAGGCATTCTCCAACCCAATATGGAAGAGATATTTTAATTCCATCTAATGTTCTATAAATAGTTTGACCTGGTCAAATTTCATATAAATAAAAACAATAATTATGATTATCACTATCATTATGATTAATCATAAAATTAATAATTAAACAATCCGAGATCCAACTTAACATTGATCTACCAATAGTGTAGAGTGATAAAATATCTTGATGTGTAAACATCTTTTATAGTAAAAAGAGATTTAATCCCTCTTATCCATTAGTTGATCTGGAGTTAACGTAGATCTAGGTTGATTTACTATATATTTCATATTTTATGTTTTGATCTTCTATGGGATTCCATAAATATCTTCTCTTCAAATGAAAGCTATTTTGTATTAAGTGCTTCAAATATTTCATTAAATTAAATTTATATAGTAACTTAACTTTCATCTACCAAGAGTGGAGAGGGATCAAATCTCTTGATGTGTAAACATATTTTATAGTAAAAAGAGATTTGATTCCTCTCAGCCCTTGGTAGATCTAGACTTAAGGTAGATCTAGGTTGATTTACTATATTTTGTATGTTTTATGTTTTGATATTCTATTTCTCCTCAAATGAAATATATTTTTGTTTCAAGTACCTTAAATCTTTCATTAAATTAAATTTATATAGTAAAATAGAAATGTTTTATCAACTTATACAAGATCTTAATATTTAATAGGCCAACAAACTTGAATGTATACTACTTTTCTTTGAAAATCCCTTCAGACAAAAAAATATTATTTGAAAAAGGAATCCAACTAAGGCGATCAAATAAGAGTTGAGGCTTGTTTTTGTATGGGAGTTTCTTTTCAATGAATAACATTATGGACTTTCATCATTTGCTTAAAATAATTCTTTCTGTTGCCATGGTGATCTTTATTTTTTTTCTACCATATTCATTTCTTGCATATTTTCCTATTACTTTAAATTTCTCCTAAAAATATTATTGTGTTGATAGGGATAAATGACCAACTAATAGTCACAACGGTTCTCTCTATTCTGATGTCCCAATTACACCTTGCAATGTTTGGGACAAGAAACCCATCTAGATTTTAGCATAGTAACCATACTTGTTTTCTTATATGTTGTGAGGGATTGAATTATCATCATAGTAGGGAGAATGTATATTAAAGTACAATTATTTAATTGCATAACTAAAAATATTGTAAACCAACTAAATGTTGAAATATACATGAGTACATGAAGAGATGGGTTAGTAAACATGGTAATACCTAAATCAAGAAATAATTAGCTTAGTTTTTTCATTGGAATGGTTAAATTATTAGAGAAAATAAATAACGATCAACCTCTATTCTATCAAGTACCCACTGAGGAAAGAAAAAATAATTAATTAATAACAATGTGAGAAATATCTATCTAGTTCAAAAAATATTCGATTATCCAATACTAATAGGTCCCATGGAATGCACATAGAAATGGATATACATGAGATTAGTATGAAGAAAAATAAAAATGTATGACGAGTGACAATTATTATAGTGGTCTTCTAGGCTTCTCAATTATATTTCTCAATAGATCTAACTTTGTAGACCATGTCTTCTAAACTCTACAAAAATTTCCTAAAGACATGAAAATTCAAATGTAAAGTAGTCCAGAACTTCAAAACTCCTGCTAATTAGGAGTTTAACATCATTGATAGATTACTCCAGTAACTTCCCCTTGCGACTATTAGGATTCCCCCTGGAAGCTAAAATATCTTCATATTCTTATAATTTTCAAAAATAACTAAGGAAAGTCATTTGTAAACTTATAGAACCTAAAAACAACATTTGGTACAATGTGATTAGATATTCCATATATAGGGACCCCAAGGATTCACGAGAATAGGATACCTAGATAATCTAATTGGATAAGATAATAATAATCTTACTGGATAACATCCCTTTCATGATGACATGGTATTATGACATGCTTCGTGAGGGAGTCCATGCATCCTTTTTCAATGGGATTGTTATCTTAAAATCTGATCCTGGAAGGCTGCTGACCAGGAAGACCTTAAGTAACTATTTCAAACCTACTTTAGGGTGAGGCTTAGCCTCCCCAACCTGAGAGGGCTCTCTCAAAGGACTAATGATTTTTTATTAAGATTAAGATGGCTAACTCTTGTAAAACGAAGATAGAAAAATGAGAGTGGTGGAAACAAAATCAAAGATTATCCATTGGGATTATGGAGTCAAAATAGTTTCAACATAACAATGATATCAACCTTACATAGAAGTAAGGACATTTAGAATTAAACCATTCAGAATACACCAGAAACATATAGGACAACACAGTCTATAAATATGTGAAGGAAATTAGATCACAATCAATGATTTCTAAGTAATCACATATCTATACCACTGTAGATATTGAGGAGAGGAAAATACACAACATTCTAAATAATAAATTCCTTCTGATACCTGAGAAGTAAAGCCAAGTCTTGTATTACTAAAGCAAAGTTTTTACATCAAGCCAAATATCGGAGCATTTTTCCAATCAATTTCCAACCCTTTGTACACAATCTCTTCAGCTATATATAGAGCTCTAAGATTCCTCCTCCAGCATGAGGGGAACTCGAATTCTCCTTGCTATGACACCTATTCAAACTCTAACTAATTATTAAATGCAACAAACTACTAACTAGACATTTTAGGAACCTAATACAATTAGGATTCTATCTCCATATCATCCTGATAGTAACATTAATTACAATAAAGACTCGTTCTTTGACAAGTGGTTCCCTTTAGTTTAAATTTGATGGATTTTTAAAGTTCCTTGCTGGCTCTTAATATCTTATCTCTTTGAGTGCTACTGCAAAGTAGGAAACTGCCCCTGTTTTCCTGCATTTGGTTTCCTCAAGGATGTTTGAGATTAATGAACTATGATATCCTTTTTGATCACACAAGGGTGTAGTGTCACATTCTTGATGTGTTTTAGACCCTTTCCATATATTCGTATGGAGACAAAACTCCTTCAAAACCGTTTGAAACATTGTGGAAAAAACTAGCATTTTTGTATGACAAAACTTTATAGTTCATATTTCTTTCCCTCCAATTGTTCTACCTTTGCCTGTTGCTTGCACATTGTAATGACCTTTTTTGACACTTCCTTTTCAAAAAATTTCCCCTTGATTACTTAAAATTGGTAAACTGGGTTCAATTATGTGGCTTCAGCAGTTTTGTAGTGTGCTACGAAACTGCTGTGCATTATTCGTCTTTTTAGCAGTTTTGTAGCGCGCTACGAAACTGCTGTGTAATCAGAAAACAAAGTTTGATACCAAAATCTAACTGACTTAAGCCTCTTTTATCTAGACATATCCCTTTCAACTGCACTCAAGCTATCAAAACTGAGTAGAGATGTATCATCTTTTAAGAAACTGTAACAAGGTAAATCATCAAAATTTTGAATATAAACTTACTTGCTGTGTGGTTTTCTTAAGGAGATCTTTCTCGCCACTCAGCTGCATCCTCAAATCTTCAATTTTCCTTTTCATAACTCTGATCCTAGCTCTTAGTTTTGTATTAACGCTTCTAATGAATGTTGCCTCCTTTAGTGAAGGGATTGTCCAGGTATAATATTATGTATTACAATCGACCACCTCAGGTATTTGGAATGTTTTATCTTCCCACAAAGCTTGCATTTTGTCAAAATCAGCCTCCTTTATTGCATGCTTCCTAGAGGCTTTCCTCAATTTAACAATTTCATGATTTGCTAACCTTAATTTATTTTTCAATTCTTCAACATTGTTTCCCTCCAGTGAGATGATTGCCTTTCCTCTATATTCTCTATGCAAATGTGATGATGTTTCTGATGAAGGCAAGGGTCTGTCATGAGCTTTTACAATCTCCTCTATTCCACCTGCTTCTGGCAGCATCTCCTACATCTGTTTGAAATTCATCGTCCTCGGTCTTCTTGGCTTGAAGACAAATTGAGCAACCTGGTCATCAAACTTGAGCTTTTTTTAGGCTTTGACTCTTTTAGTTTTTGTCTTTACTTGATTATATCAAATCTGCTTGAACCAAGGGAGATTCTTCAATGTCAATGGCTTATAGTAAGTCATTCAAGCTTCTCTTTGAAACAAGGCTTTCCTCAGCAACCACCTTCTTGCCTTTTTCCTTAGCCAATTGACTCCTGGTCATTCTTCTCTGGACTACTTCTCCTGTAGGTGTTTCACTTCTACCCTCTTCGATCGGAGTTTTCTCTTTCAGGGACTGCTGGGCTGTGCCTTGAATAACCACTGATCTGGCAGGCTCCCTTGTTTCCTGGATTTCAACTTTGTGAATCTCTTGGATCCCGTTTCTGTATGATGATCAGTTGTTGGTGAAGAAGCTTTCACAACTTGTGGGCTAAGACCAGTTTCATTTTTAAAACCAGACATAAACATGAAAGTGGGCCAATCCCTACCTACTGTCTGGAGTTCATGCAGAACAATCAACTTAACGAAGCTGTGGTGAAACAATGAGGTCTCATAGGCTTCTTTCCTTAGCTGCACTTTGTCACACATTTTGCTCAAGCTACGAAATAAATAGAAAGGTAAATCAATAGATGTCTTTCCTATGAAATACAATAGAAGCTTGAAATTATATGAATAAACCTTATTATATCTCCCTTCATAGGTTAGGTACCTCTGTATGCAGTAAGCAAATTGGCATATGAGTCCCTGACATAATTTCTAGGCATAGACTTGTTTAAATCTAAGTTAATGAACTCCAACTTCAGAAATTCTTTGCAGGGGGTCATATCAAATTAAAAATTTTTAAACCACCTTTCTTGTCCTCTCGGAATCTCAGTGACTGTGGATATTATCTCTGGTGAAATTTGCAACTCAAGCTCACCAACTTTGGAATTCAATCCTGTAAAATTCAAGGCAAACTCTTTGGTGATTTGTGCATGACCTCCCTGGAGTTTTTCACTGAAATTCCAACATCCAACCTACTTGAATGCACGTTCCACTTCCCTATTCTTCAAGATGATGTCCAAACCTTCAGGCTCGCTCCTCAAACATTTACCTAACATGTGCTCTTTCTTTTTTGTCAATCCTTCCATGATACTTCAATGTAATGAAGACTTGATAGACTGGCTCTGTCTCAACCTTTGATCACTGCCTCGCTTGATGGCTAACTCACTTGAATACTGCCTCGCTTAACGTTTGAGGAATTCAAATTTAACATTTTTTGATTATTCCTCATGCAATAAATACAATCATAATCATGACTGTGAATACCTGGCTCTTCTTGAAACTTGCAATTCGAGCGTACCAAGATACCTAACAAATCTAATGATGAAGATAAGTGATTGGACATGATAGGCGAAGTGTATAAGCTGGCAGTGGATGATGCAACCATAACTGAATGTGACAGATATGACAGTTAGGAAAGATATGCTACGGATTGCACGAATCTCCGATTTTGTAGCACAGCCAATTTAAAATCTCGGTTTTGCACTACGAAAATGCCTAGACTTGTTTTCGTGCTACCAAACACCTAAATTGCTTTATAAAACATCAGGACCTTAAAACAAACTTGATACAAGGAATTTATGTAGGTTATGGGACCAATGATGAATGAGAACTAATTACTTACCTTTATGTAACCATGCCACAAAGATTCTAAAGACCTAGACACTATATTGAACATAGAAAAACTGAACTTGGACTAACACCTAACCTTCACAAACAAACAGGTGTGAACAATTTGGTAGTCACTTCTTGAGTGATAACAGTGGCTCCACTTGGGATAGTGTGCTCCTGTAGTACACTAAGAACGCGCAAGTCCAGTGCTTTATCCATTTTATGACAAACATAGATTTGCTTGACAAGCAACCCTTTCTGGCTTCTTGGGCCTTCACCTCGGCCTTAAGCCTTCTACTTCAGCTTGTCATTATTTGCAACAAAAGGAAAGATTGACAAAAATGGTTATATACAATGTTGTGGGAAACTGATAGTATTTCAATCAATGATAATGCTTTAGGAGCCTGCCATTAACAAGTCCTCCAGCATATAATCCTCCATCAATTTCTTGCAAATGTAAGTGTTCTTTCCATGGAAAGCGGCGATTTGATATTGGCCTTTCCACAAATTCTCAAATTTACCGTGCTTACCTTTCTCTTCAATTCTAGCTTCCCATTTCAGCACTTTGTCATGGATCTGAAAAGTAACTTCCTTAATCTTTTTATCAAATGTTCTCTTGATTCTATTATGACTTTGTTGATGACTGTCATATACTTCATTTCTTTTCTCCTGTAAGGCTATCAATTGATTGATTCTTCTTTGTATAGCGTTTGGTTCTTCCTCTAATCCTTGAATTAGCTTCATTACATGTACTCCAAGTGATGTTGGAAATATAGCTTCAGCACCCTATACTAACTCATATGGCGATGTTCCAATGGATCTCTTCGTACAAATCCTGTCAGCCACAAAGCATACTTCAATTTCAAATGCCAATCTTTCTTGCTTTCCTGTAGTAGCTTATTAATGATCCTTACCATGCTTTTGTTTGATGATTCAACAAGGCCATTTCCTTGCGGATAATAAGCAGTAGAATGCCCAAGAATAATGTGATACTGGTGACAAAAATTGATCATTTTATTGGACTTAAAATCTTGAGCATTGCTAGTTATAGTCTTCATTGGGTAGCCAAATCTAGATAAGATATTATTTTCTAGAAAAGAAATAATCACTGAATCATTTGTTTGCGTTGTTGGAACCGCTTCAATCCATTTGGTAAAGTAATCAGTGGCTGTAAGAATCCAGCGATGCTGGCCTGATGAATGAGGATGAATTTCTCCTATAAAATCCAATCCCCATTGCTGGAAGGGTGCTTCAACATAGATAGGAACTAAAGGCAAAGGTACAAGCTTCCTCTTTCCTTCAAATATTTGACATTCATGAAATGTAGCTGCCCTTTTATAGATGTCTCTGAACATGGTTGGCCAAAAATATCCAGCCCTTAAGACCTTGTTTGCAGTAGCTTTCCAATAGTGATGTCATCCACAATCTCCTTTATAAAATTCATTGATTACTTTATCAACTTCTTCTTCAAGTAGACAATTTAACAAAATCCCTCCTGGATCTTTCCAAAACAAATTTTGATCATACACAAAATATCTTAAAGATTTCAGCTTGACAAATCGAGCTTTGGACTTTGAAAGATTAGCAGGTGCTTTATTATGTTGTAAAACAAATGCTACATCCTTATACCATTCCGAAACCAAGATTTTTTCATTTATTTGGACCAACTCCTCCTCATTTTCAGATATTTCTGAGATCTCTGTACTCAAGTTAATGTCAAGACAGTCCAAATTTGATTGTGTCAGTAGCTTGGCTAAGCCTTGACCCTTAACCAATTTGGTGGGTTTGATGTCAATGTCATACTCTAACAATTTTTCTATCCACTTGCCCCTTTTTCCATCTAGATCAGCCTGTGTTAGGATATCCTTTATAACAACATCTAGAACATAAGCAACAATGTGAGAATGCAAAACATAGATTCTGAAATCCTTTATAGCTTTCACCAAGGCATAATCTTGTTTCTCTAGGATGTTGTACTTCGGTTCTACATTTGCTAATGTCTTACTAGAGAAAGAAATAGGTTGTTTAGTACCTTGATTTCCCTTTTGTAGCAAAACTCCAGCAATTGTATCCTTAGAAGCAAATGTAAAAATTAGAAATTCCTTGGTAAAATCTGGGCTGATAAGTACTGGTGCTTGTGTGAGTGCCTTCTTGATCTCCTAAAAATATTTCTTTGCTTCAGCTGTCCATTTAAAATCCACTCCCTTCTTTAATATCTTTTTTATATTCTTGACAACCTCAGAAAAGTTAGGAATGAAGCATCTAACAAAGTTAACTTTTCCAACAAAATATTGGATCTCTTCCCTACTTCTTGGCAAATCTAACTTTCGAATTGCAATAAGTCTATTAGGATCAATCATAATTCCTTCCTTAGAGATGATATGACCAAGAAGTTTGCCTGATGTTAGAGAAAAAATGATTTTAGTGGGATTAAGAGAAATACCAAACCTTCTACATTTCGTCAAGACTCTTTCAAGGTGTTTCAAATGATCTTCCTCTCCCTTTGAAAAAACTGTGATATCATCAAGATATACCACCATTGATTTATCCTTTTCTTCAGAAAAAGCAATATCCATTTCTCTCTGTAAAGTGGCCCCTGCATTCATGAGACCAAAGGGAATCTTAGCATGCATGAAGGTTCCCCATGGAGTTGTGAAGGTTGTCTTCTCTTGATCATCTGGATGAACAAGAATATGATTGTACCCTGAGAAACCATCAAGCATAGACATCCTTTGTGAGCCAACAATGTCTTGAAAAATTAAATCCATTTTAGGAAGAGGATAGTTATCTTTCAATGAAGCTTTATTCAAATTTATGAAGTCTATAGAAATCCTGATCTCTCCATTCTTCTTTCTAACTGGCACCAAATTAGCCAGCCAATTTGAGAATCTGATTGGAACAATGATTTTGGCATCAAAGAGTTTCTTGACTTCTTTTTCAATCAATGGCATAAGGAGAGGATTAATTCTTCGTAACTTCTTCTTGAAAGGCTTCTCATTCTCCTTAATAGGAATGGTATGCTGGATAATAGAAGAATCATATTGTTTTAAATCAGCATAGCTCCATGCGAACACATCAATAAAAATTTTCATCATCTCAATGTATTTAGCCTTCATATTAGCTGAAAGGAATTTTGAAATCTTAACCATCCTTGGTACAAAAAATTTCCTAAATTACATATCTCTGCCTCTTCTTCATCAGCCTACAATCTTGGAGCCTTGAACACATCATTTTGATCAAACAATTTCTCAAGAGGAATGAGGCCCTTAGGTATGAGGTTAATTTTTAACTGCAAGACTTTGGACTTTTCCTTTGTCTCCACAAACATATTTTGTTGATCCATTTGAGTGCTTACAAACTCTTCCTTCAACTCAATGAAATTCTTCACCTGCTGGTCATCCTCAAAGACTTGCCAGTTTATGATGTTATCTGGTATAGTTGGTCGATGATGAACCTCCACGTCATACTTTTCAGAAGAGTGCATAGTAATAATAAAAGGATTGGCATAAACAGAAAGAGAATTTTCAATAGAGTTTTGGTCTCTGGTTTTGATACTAAAATAATAAGATTGAAACTTTTCCAACATATCCAACACTAAGTTTCTATATGCCCTCATCCTTACATCCTTGGTTTGATAAGCACCTTCCACTTGTTTAATTACCAATTCAGAATCTCCACAAACAACACTATTTCTAGCCTTCAACTTTAACAAATCTTCTAAGCCCAAAATTAGATATTCATACTCGGCCATATTATTTGTGCAATCAAAATTAAGTATGTAGGAGAGAAACTTACTTTCATTATTAGGACTTGTGATCCAAATCCTAGCTCCTGCCCCTTCTCTTCCTATTGATCCATGAAAGTACAATGACCACCAACCTATTGTCTCTTTTTCATTTTTTTGCTGATCTCCTTAGCACTAGTTACTTGAAAGCTTTTCCTCTGATTCCTCTCCAACTGACTCATTAAAAAGAATGGCTGATTCGAGACCAGTGTCAAATGAATAAATAGGAAAGTTTTGAGGTTTGTCTTTGCTGCTTACCATATAAGCCATTCCAGTCTCCTGATACAACCTTCTTTGCTCCCCAAAAACAGGGATGGTAGCATAGGTTAGGTCCATTTGCATCGTACCTTTGATCTTTGCTACCCACGCTCTTGAAAGAAGCATCCCAAACTTAGGTGAAATGTCAGCCACGACAATGTCCATGACAATTGTCTTCACCGGAATTTGAGTTAGCCCCATAACAACATCTTTAATCAAACCAATGCATTGAACTCTTTTTGAATCAAAAGAGAATAAATCCTTATATGGTCTAGTCACCTGCAAACCCAACCTTTCGATGATTACCTTGGGCATAAGATTATGAGACGCCCCCGAATCTAACATAACATTGTGTAAGGTCATATCATGAATACTAATGCTTATGTAGAAAGGAGGAAATTATTCATTCTGTTCATCTTTAAGTCTTGGTCCTAAACAAATAATAGGATTATCTTCTTGCACATTTAAGATATCAGCTACTCCTGGTTGAGAATTAAGCATCTCCACAATCTTACTTCTGTATTGTTCTACTTTCAGGATTTCACTAAAGGGGACTGATGTTTTGATTTTTGCAATCTCATTCTCAAGGTTAAAAACAAAAACTGTTTTCTCAATTTCTTTAGTAGGGGATGGATCTTGAATATCCTTTTTTCCAGGTGGAGAATCATGTTTACCTTCATCCACCTTAGAGTTGTCTTTCTTGCCTTCAATAGCCTTTTATACATCCTTTTTGGGCTGTGCTTTTCTTGCTGTAATGGGCACATTTCTATTCATGAGATTGTACTGCTTTTGCATCTCAAAGATAGCATGCTGATAGCCTTTTAAATAGTCTAAAGGTTCCTCTCCTTGTTTGGTCATACTGGACTCATCATGTTCCTTCTTCATCAAGAAAATCCTTGGCACTGCCTCATCGAGACAATGATGGACTCCTCAGGAATTTCAGGTTCATCTTCTTCATCAACCAAGTTTTGCTGGAAAGGAGGTCTTACTGGAGGATCAGGCTGCTGATTCATATTTTCTCTTGTTCTTTTCTGATTTTGAGGTCTTCTGAAGTTAGGATTTCTAAATTGAGGTTCCTGCTGCACTGGAGGAGCAGAAGTATTCCCAAGAGCCAACTGATCCATCAACTTCTCCATGGTCTTCATTATTGAGTCAAACTTATCTTCTGGAGCTGAAATGGAAGGTTTCTCTTCTTCTTTCAGTTTAGCTTTTTCCATCTTTGATTTTTGGAAACAATCATGTTTACTTCCACTTTAATTGCATCATTTTGCATATCAGCAAGAGTAGTAGAATCCCTTTCTCTGAGTAACAGAGAGAAGTCAGAATTAAATGCTTCAGCGTATCTCAGTGGTGCCAAGGCCCCAGAGGTTTCAAATGAACTTTGATGGAATTATATATTTTATTAAACCTCTTGGAGAAGTTTTGGACGGTTTCATCAGGTGCTCCTCTAAGATTATTGTATTCAGTAAGATCTTGGACAGGGTTAGTTCTGTTTCCCCACTTCCTTAAAAAACTATCTTCAAACTCTGCCCAACTGTGAATGCTTACAGCTGTAAGAGCTTTTAACCATTTTCTAACTTCTCCAATGAAGGTTTGTGCAAACAACCTTAGCTTCACATCCTCATCATCAACTTCCTCTCTCTCAGCAAAATCATTGAATCTCTCTACGTGTTCTTCTGTTGTGATTTCTTCATCCCCATCCCATGTTGGAATTCTAGTAGCATATTTGCTAGGAAGGTCATGTAAAATAGCAAGGAGGGCTAATGGAGCATACCTAGCAGGTACGGCCATAATTAATGGAGGGATAGTGATGATAGGTACTGAAGGGACAGAGGAACCAGAACTGATATGAGGTGGATTTCCTAGTGTCTGAGAACTACTAGGACTAGCAGAGGTAGAGGATAAGGTGTTGATACGAAAAGGACTATTTGGACTTTGCAAACCACTGACAAATGTACTCCAATTTGGAAGGGGTAAACCAATTTTAGATCTAAGTAAGACTTCAAAAGGATCAAGTTCTTTCAGTTTATTTAAATCTTCCTCTTCTAACAATAATTCAGAAGTAACTACCTCCCAAAATTCCTCCTTATCTTTTTGTGACACTAAAGACGAAGTACC
>APFE031071826.1:59468-73971 GCA_000404065.3 Pinus taeda
ATTTGGTAATCGCTTCTTGAGTGATAACAGTGGCTCCACTTGGTATAGTGTGCTCCTGTAGCACACTAAGAACTCGCAGGTCTAGTTCTTTATCCATTTTATGACAAACATAGATTTGCTTGACAAGCAACCCTTTCTGGCTTCTTGGGCCTTCACCTCAGGCTTAAGCCTTCTGTTTCATCTTGTCATTATTTGCAACAAAAAGAAAGACTGACAAAAATGGTTATAGACAATGTTGTGGGAAACTGATAGTATTTCAATCAATGATAATGCTTTAGGAACTTGCCATTAACAGGTCCTCCAACATATGATTCTCCATCAATTTCTTGCAAAATGTAAGTGTTGTTTCCATGAAAAGCGGCGATTTGATATGGGCCTTTCCAGAAATTCTCAAATTTACCCTCCTTACCTTTCTCTTCAATTCTGGCTTCCCATTTCAGCACTTTGTCATGGATCTGAAAAGTAACTTCCTTGATCTTTTTATCAAATGTTCTCTTGATTCTGTTCTGACTTTGTTGCTGACTGTCATATACTTCATTTCTTTTCTCCTGATTGATTCTTCTTTGTACAGCGTTTGGTTCTTCCTCTAATCCTCGAATTAGCTTCATTACAGGTACTCCAAGTGATGTTGAAAATATGGCTTCAGCACCATATACTAACTCATATGGCGATGTTCCAATGGATCTCTTCGTACAAATCCTATCAGCCCACAAAGCATACTTCAATTTCAAATGCCAAGTTTTCTTGTTTTCCTATAGCATCTTCTTAATGATCCTTACAATGCTTTTGTTTGATGATTCAACAAGGCCATTTCCTTACAGATAATAAGCAGTAGAATGCCCAAGAGTAATGTGATATTGGTGACAAAAGTTGATCATTTTCTTGGACTTAAAAGCTTGAGCATTTTCAGTTATAATCTTCATTGGGCAACCAAATCTAGATAAGATATTATTTTCTAGGAAAGAAATAATCACTGAATCATTTGCTTGCCTTGTTGAAACCGCTTCAATCCATTTGGTAAAGTAATCAGTGGCTATAAGAATCCAACAATGCTGACTTGAGGAAGGAGGATGAATTTCTCTTATAAAATCCAATCCCCATTGCTGGAAGGGTGCTTCAACATATATAGGGACTAAAGGCAAAGGTACAAGCTTCCTCTTTCCTCCAAATATTTGACATTCATGACATGTAGCTACCTTTTTATAGATGTCTTTGAACATGGTTGGCCAAAAATATCCAGCCCTTAAGACCTTGTTTGCAGTAGCTTTCCAATAGTGATGTCCTCCATAATCTCCTTTATGAAATTCATTGATTACTTTATCAGCTTCTTCTTCAAGTAGACAATTTAGCAAAATCCCTCCTGCATCTTTCCAAAACAAATTTTGATCATACACAAAATATCTTAAAGATTTCAGCTTGACAAACTGAGCTTTGGACTTTGAAAGATTAGCAGGTGCTTTATTATGCTGTAGAAAAAATGCTACATCCTTACACCATTCCGAAACTAAGAATTTTTCATTTATTTGGACCAACTCCTCCTCATTTTCAGAGATTTCTGAGATCTCTGTACTCAAGTTAATGTCAAGATAGTCCAAATTTGACTGTGTCAACAGCTTGGCTAAGCCTTTACCCTTAACCAATTTGGTGGGTTTGATGTCAATGTCATACTCTAACAATTTTGCTATCCACTTGCCCCTTTTTCCATCCGGATCAGCCTGTGTTAGGATATCCTTTATAACAGCATTTGGAACATAAACAATAATGTGAGAATGCAAAACATAGATTATGAATCCTTTATAGCTTTCACCAAGGTGTAAGCTTGTTTCTCTAGGATGTTGTACTTCAGTTCAACATTTGCTAATGTATTACTAAAGAAAGAAATAGGTTGTTCAGTACCTTGATTTCCCTTTTGCAGCAAAACTCTAGCAATTGTATCCTCAGAAGCAAATGTAAAAATTAGAAATTCCTTGGTAAAATCTGGGCTGATAACTACTGGTGCTTGTGTGAGTGCCTTCTTGATCTCCTCAAAAGATTTCTTTGCTTCAGCTGTCCATTTAAAATCCACTCCCTTCTTCAACATCTTTGTTATATTCTTGAAAACCTCAGCAAAGTTAGGAATGAAGCGTCTAACAAAGTTAACTTTTCCAAGAAAAGATTGGATCTCTTTCCTACTTCTTGGCAAATCTAACTTTTGAATTGCAATAACTCTATTAGGATCAATCCTAATTCCTTCCTCGAATATGATATGACCAAGAAGTTTCTCTGATGTTAGAGCAAAAACTCTTTAAGTGGGATTAAGAGCAATACCAAACGTTCTACATTTCTTCAAGATTCTTTCAAGGTGTTTCAAATGGTCTTGCTCTCTCTTTGAAAAAATTGTGATATCATCAAGATATACCACCACTGATTTATCCTTTTCTTCAGCAAAAGCAATATCCATTGCTCTCTGGAAAGTGGCCCCTGCATTGATGAGACCAAAGGGCATCTTGGCATACATGAAGGTTCCCCATGGCGTTGTGAAGGCTATCTTCTCTTGATCATCTGGATGAAAAAGAATCTGATTGTACCCTGAGAAACCATCAAGCATAGACATCCTTTGTGAGCCAACAATGTTTTGCAAAATTATATCCATTTTAGGAAGAGGATAGTTATCTTTAAATCAAGCTTTATTCAAATTTCTGAAGTCTATACAAATCCCGATCTCTCCATTCTTCTTTCTAGCTGGCACCAAATTAGCCAGCCAATTTGAGAATCTGATTGGAACAATGATTTTAGCATCAAAGACTTTCTTGACTTCCTTTTCAATCAATGGCATAAGGAGAGGATTAATTCTTCGTAACTTCTGCTTGAAAGGCTTCTCGTTCTCCTTAACAGGAATGGTATGCTGGATAATAGAAGAATCATATTGTTTTAAATCAGCATAGCTCCATGCGAACACATCAATAAACATTTTCATCATCTCAATGTATTTAGCCCTCATATCAGCTGAAAGGAATTTCGAAATCTTAACCATCCTTGGTACAACAAAATTTCATAAATTACAGCTCTCTACCTCCTCTTCATCAGCCTACAATCTTGGAGCCTTGAACACATCATATTGATCAAACAATTTCTCAAGAGGGATGAGGCCCTTAGGTATGAGGTTATTTTTTAATTGCAAGACTTCAGACTTTTCCTTTGTCTCCACAAACATATTTTGTTGATCCATTTGAGTGCTTTCAAACTCTTCCTTCAACTCAATGAAATTATTTACCTACTGGTCGTCCTCAAAGACTTGCCAATTTATGATGTTATCGGTATAGTTGTTCGATGACGAACCTCCACCTCATACTTTTCAAAAGAGTGCATAGGCATAATAAAAAGACTAGCAGAAACAGCAAGAGAAACTGCAATAGAGTTTTGGTCTCTAGTTTTGATACTAAAAGAATAAGCCTGAAACTTTTCCAACATATCTAACACTAATTTCTATATGCCCTCATCCTTACATCCTTGGTTTGATAAAAACCTTCCACTTGTTTAATTACCAATTCAGAATCTCCACAAACAACAATGTTTCTAGCCTTCAACTTTAACAAAGCTTCTAAGCCCAAAATCAGAGATTCGTACTCAACCATATTATTAGTGCAATCAAAATTAAGTTCGTAGGAGAGAAACTTACTTTCATTATTAGGACTTGTGATCCAAATCCCATCTCATGCCCCTTCTCTTCCTATTGATCCATCAAAGTACAATGACCACCAACCTATTGTCTCTTTTTCATCTTTTTGTTGATCTCCTTGGCACTGGTTACCTGAAATATTTTCCTCTGATTCCTCTCCAACTGACCCATTGAAAAGAATGGTTGATCCGAGACCAATGTCAAATGAATAAATAGGAAAGTTTTGAGGTTTATCTTTGTTGCTTACCATATAAGCCATTCTAGTCTCCGGATACAACCTTGTTTGCTCCCCAAAAACAAGGATTGTAGCATCGGTAAGGTCCATTTGCATCGTACCTTTGATCTGTGCTGCCCACGATCTTGAAAGCAACATCCCAAACTTAGGTGGAATGTCGGCCACAACAATGTCCATGACAATTGTCTTTGCTGGAATTTGAGTTAGCCCCACAACAACATCTTTAATCAAACCAATGCATTGAACTCTTTTTGAATCAAAAAAGAATAAATCCTTATATGGTCTGGTCACCTGCAAACCCAACCTTTCCATGATTTCCTTGGGCATAAGATTATGAGATGCCCCCGAATCTAACATAGCATTGTGTAAGGTCATATCATGAATACTAATGCTTATGTAGAAAGGAGGAAATTCTTCATTGTGTTCATCTTCAAGTCTTGGTCCTAAACAAATAATAGGATTATCTTCTTGCACATTTAAGTTATCAGCTACTCCTGGTTGCAAATTAAGCATCTGCACAATCTTACTTCTGTATTGGTCTACCTTGATGATTTCACTAAAGGGGATTGATATTTTGATTTTTGCAATCTCATTCTCAAGGTTAAAAACAGAAACCATTTTCTCAATTTCTTTAGTAGGGGATGGAGCTTGAATATCCTTTTTTCCAGGTGGAGAATCATTTTTACCTTCAGCCACCTTTGAGTTGTATTTCTTGCCTTCAACAACCTTTGATACATCCTTTTTGGGTTGTGCTTTTCTTGCTGTAATGGGCACATTTCTATTCCTGAGATTGTACTGCTTTTTCATCTCAAAGATAGCATGCTGATAGCCTTTTAAATAGTCTGAAGGTTCCTCTCCTTGTTTGGTCATACTGGACTCATCATGTTCCTCCTTCGTCAAGAAAATCCCTGGCACTTCCTCATCAAGACAATGGATGGACTCCTCTGGAATTTCAGGTTCATCTTCTTCATCAACCAAGTTTTGTTGGAAAGGAGGTCCTATGGAGGATCAGGCTGTTGATTCCTATTTTCTCTTGGCCTTTGCTGGTTTTGAGGCCTTCTGAACTGAGGATTTCTAAATTGAGGTTCCTGCTGTGTTGGAGGAGCAGAAGTATTCCCAAGAGCCAACTGATCCATCAACTTTTCCATGGTCTTCATCATTGAGTCAAACTTATATTTTGGATCTGAAATGGAAGGTTGCTCTTCTTCTTTCAATTTAGCTTTTTCCATCTTTGATTTTTTGGCAGCAATCATGTTTACTTCCACTTTAATTGCATCATTTTTCATGTCAGCGAGAGTAGCAGAATCCCTTTCTCTGAGTAACAGAGAGAAGTCAGAATCAAATGCTTCGGCGTATCTCAGTTGTGTCAAGGCCCCAGGAGGTTTCAAATGGACTGGAATGGAAATATATATTTTATTAAACCTCTTGGAGAAGTTTTGGACGGTTTCATCAGGTGCTCTTCTAAGATTATTGTATTCAGTAAGAGCTTGGACAAGATTTATTTTGTTTCCTCACTTCCTTAAAAAACTATCTTCAAACTCTGCCCAACTGTGAATGCTTCCAGCTGTAAGAGATTTAAACCATTTTCTAACTTCTCCAATGAAGGTTTGTGGAAACAACCTTAGCTTCACATCCTCATCATCAACTTCCTCTCTATCAGCAAAATCATTGAATCTGTCTATATGTTCTTCTGTTGTGATTTCTTCATCCCCACCCCATGTTGGAATTCTAGCAGCATATTTGCTAGGAAGGTCATGTAAAACAGGAGGGAGGGCTAGTGGAGAATACCTAGCAGGTACGGCCATAATTAATGGAGGAACAGTGATGACAGTACTGAAGGGACAGAGGAACCAGAACTGATATGAGGTGGATTTCCTAGTGTCTGAGAACTACTAGGACTAGCAGAGGTAGAGGATAAGGTGTTGATACGAAAAGGACTATTTGGACTTTGCAAACCACTGACAAATGTACTCCAATTTGGAAGGGGTAAACCAATTTTAGATCTAAGTAAGACTTCAAAAGGATCAAGTTCTTTCAGTTTATTTAAATCTTCCTCTTCTAACAATAATTCAGAAGTAACTACCTCCCAAAATTCCTCCTTATCTTTTTGTGACACTAAAGACGAAGTATCAATTACTCTTTTTTGTAAATCTAAAATAATTCCAATGAGTTCTTCTTCATTTTCAGACCTCAACAACACCTCATGAATCTTATCATCAACAATTTTTTCTTCAGTACTTCTTGAAAATTCAGAGAGCAAAGATTTTGAAAAAGATGGAGTACCTGGTGTCTCAGTAAATCTTTATCTGCTCCTTGAAATGGTGTTTGGATTGTCCACAGGAGTAGCTAGATCTAGGTTAGGATTGCTCCGTGTATATCTCCCTCTCGAAGCCACCTTTTAAGCTTTTGAAAATATATGGAGTCACCAAGTTAGATTGTAGCCCCAAAAAGACTTCTAAGCTCCTGCTACCTTCAGAAGTTCAGTCTGTTGTTTTTCGGGAATGAGTAATCTTCAGACTCCCGGCAGATGAACCAAAATGTTATCATAAAATCTGATCCTGGAAGGCTGCTGACCAGGAAGATCTTAAGTAACTATTTCAAACCTACTTTAGGCTGAGGCTTAGCCTCCCCAACTTGAGAGGGCTCTCTCAAAGGAATAATGATTTTTGATTAAGATTAAGATGGCTAACTCTTATAAAACAAAGATAGAAAAATGAGAGTGGTGGAAGCATAATCATAGATTATCCATTGGGCTTATGGAGTCAAAACAGTTTTAGCATAACAATGATATCAACCTTACATGGAAGTCGGGACATTTAGAATTCAACCATTCAGAATACACCAGAAACATATAGGACAACACAGTCTATAAATATGTGAAGGAAATTAGCGCACAATCAATGATTTCTAAGTAATCACATATCTATACCACTGCAAGTACTGAGGAGAGGAAAATACACAACATTCTGAACAATAAATTCCTTCTGATACCTGAGAAGTAAATCCAAGTCTTGTATTACTATAACAAAGTTTTTACATCAAGCCAAATATTAGAGCTTTTTTCCAATAAATGTCCAACCCTTTGTACATCAGTTCTTCAACTATATATAGAGCTCTGCGATTCCTCCTCCAACATGAGGGGAACTCGAATTCTCCTTGTTATGACACCTATTCAAACTCTAACTAATTATTAAATGCAACAAATTGCTAACTAGACATTTTAGGAACCTAATACAATTAGGAGTCTATCTCCATATCATGCTAATAATAACATTAATTTCAATAAAGACTCATCCTTTGACAATTGGTTCCCTTCAGTTTAAATTTGACGGATGTTTAAAGTTCCTTGCTAGCCCTTAATATCTTATCTCTTTGACTGCTCCTGCAAAGTAGGAAACTACCCCTGTTTTCCTGCGTTTGGTTTACTCAAGGATGTTTGAGATTAACTAACCATGATATCATTTTTTATCAGACAAGGGTGTAGTGTCACGTTCTTGATGTGCTGTAGACCCTTTCCATATATTCGTATGGAGACAAAACTTCTTCAAAACCGTTTGAAACGTTGTGGAAAAAATGTAGCAAATATTTGTATGACAAAACTTTATAGTTCATATTTCTTTCCCTTCACTTGTTCTACCTTTTCCTGTTGCTTGCACATTGTAATGACCTTTTTTGACACTTCCTTTTCAAAAAAATTCCCCTTGATTACTCAAAATTGGTAAACTGGGTTCAATTATGTGGCTTCAGCAGTTTCGTAGCGCGCTACGAAGCTGTTGTGCATTATTCATCTTTTCAGCAGTTTCGTAGCATGCTACAAAAATGCTGTGTAATCACAAAACACAGTTTGATACCAAAATCTAACTCACTTAAGCCTCTTTTATCTAGACATATCCCTTTCAACTACCCTCAAGCTATCAAAACTGAGTAGAGATGTATCATCCTTCAAGAAACTATAACAAGGTAAATCATCAAAATTTTGAATATAACCTTACATGTTGTGTGGTTTCCTTAAGGAGAACTTTCCCGCTGACTTAGCTGCATCCTCAAATCTTCAATTTTCCTTTTCATAAATCTGATCCCAGCTCTTAGTTTTGTATTAACCCTTCTGATGAATGCTGCCTCCTTTAGTGCAGGGACTGTCTAGGTATAATATTATGTATTACAATCAACCACCTCAGGTATTTGGAATGTTTTATCTTCCCAAAAAGCTTGCATTTTGTCAAAATCAGCCTCCTTGATTGCATGCTTCTTAGAGGCTTTCCTAAATTTAGCAATTTCAAGATTTGCTAACCTTAATTTATTTTTCAATTCTTCAACACTATTTCCTTTCGGCGAGATGATTGCCTTTCCTCTATCTTCTCTATGCAACTGTGATGATGTTTCTAATGAAGGCAAGGGTCTGTCATGAGCTTTTACAATCTCCTCTGTTCCACTTGCTTCTGGCAGCATCTCCTACATCTGTTTGAAATTCCTTATCATGGGTCTTCTTGGCTTGAAGACAAATTGAGCAACCTGGTCATCAAACTTGAGCTTTTTTGAGGCTTTGACTATTTTAGTTTTGTCTTTACTTGATTCTATCAAATCTACTGGAACCAAGGGAGATTCTTTAATGTCAATGGCTTGCAATAAGTCATTCAAGCTTCCCTTTGAAACATGGCTTTCCTCAGCAACCACCTTCTTGCCTTTTTCCTTAGCCAATTGACTCCTGATCATTCTTCTTTGGACTACTTCTCCTATAGGTGCTTCACTTCTACCCTCTTTGATTGGAGTTTTCTCTTTCGGGGACTACTAGGGTGTGTCTCGAATAACCAATGATCTGGCAAGCTCCCTTACTTCTTTCCTCGCTTTCAACTTTGTGAATCTCTTGGATCCCGTTTCTGTACGATGATCAGTTGTTGGTGAAGAAGCTTTCACAACTTGTGGGCTAAGACTAGTTTCATTTTTAAAACCAAACATAAACATGAAAGTGGGCCAATCCCTACCTACTCTCTGAAGTTCATGCAGAAAAATCAACTTAACTAAGCCGTGGTGAAACAATGAGGTCTCACAAGCTTCTTTCCTTAGCTGCACTTTGTCACACATTTTGCTCAAGCTACGAAATAAATAGAAAGGTAAATCAATAGATGTCTTTCCTGTGAAATGCAACAGAAGCTTGAAATGATATGAATAAAACTTATTATATCTCCCTTCACAGGTTAGGTACCTCTGTATGCAAGTAAGAAAATTGGCATATGAGTCCTTGACATAATTTCTAGGCACAAACTTGCTTAAATCTGAGTTAATGAACTCCAGCTTAAGAAATTCTTTGCAGGGGGTCATATCAAATTTAAAATTTTTAAACCATTTTTCTTGTCCTCTCAAAATCTCAGTGATTGGGGATATTACCTCTGGTGAAATTTGTAATTCAAGCACACCAACTTTGGAATTCAGTCCTATGAAATTCAAGGCAAACTCTTTGGTGATTTGTGCATGACCTCTCTGGAGTTTTTCACAGAAATTCCAACATCCAACCTGCTTGAACGCACGTTCCACTTCCCTGTTCTTCAAGATGATGTCCAGACCTTCATGCTTTCTCCTCAAAAATTTACCTGACCCATGCTCTTTCTTTTCTGCTGATCCTTCCATGATACTTTAGTGTAATGAAGACTTGATAGACTGGCTCTGTCTCAGCCTTTGATCACTACCTCGCTTGATGGACGCCTCGCTTGAATACTGCCTCGCTTGATGTTTGAGGAATTCAAATTTAAAATTTGCTGATTATTCCTCATGCAATAAATACAATCATAATCATGACTGTGAATACCTCGCTCTTCTTCAAAGTTGCAATACAAGCATACCATGGTACCTAACGACTATAATGATGAAGATTAGCGGTTGGAAATGATAGGTGAAGCGTATAAGCTGACAGTGGATGATGCAACCATAACAGAATGTGACAGATATGACAACTAGGAAATATATGCTACGGATTGCACAAATCTCTGATTTGGTAGCGCAGCCAGTGTAAAATCTGGGTTTTGCGCTACAAAAACACCTAGACTTGTTTCCACGCTACAAAAACACCTAAATTGCTTTATAACACATCAGGACCTTAAAACAAACTTGATACAAGGAATTTATGCAGGTTATGGGACCAATGATGAATGAGAACTAATTATTTACCTTTATGTAACCATGCCACAAAGATTCTAAATTCCTAGACACTATATTGAAAATGGAAAAATTGAACTTGGACTAACACCTAACCTTCACAAACAAACAAGTGTGAACAATTTGGTAGTCGCTTCTTGAGTGATAATAGGAACCATGAAATATTTTATAATTATTTGTTTATCTGAGGGCTCCATCATGTGTTTCGTGAGATTATGTTTTGTAAGTTTCTTTATGAATAAACTAAAAGACAATTCTCTGGAAATAAACATATCTTCTAACTTCCTATCTATCTCAATAAACATATCTTCTAACTTCCTATCTATCTCCTCATTTATGTAGGTTTTTCCCTAACCTCTAATGGTTGGTAACCTATTCATCTTAATCAATCTATCAACTAAGGAATAATGTTGTTGGTATTGAGATATATTTATAGAGATATATTTATTCATATTTTTGTACATATTGAGGCACTTGTTGACAATGATGGATTCATATGTTAGTTATTCTTCATTAATCCTAAGAACCTATCATGGAGCCTATGGGAATTCCTTGGGAAATTTCTCTAGCTAATTCAAAACATTGCAGACTCCTTAAAGTTGACTTCATGTTTCCTTAGCCAATTCCTAAAGTGGAAAAAACTTGTTGGATATATTTTGGAGTTCATAGAGGCATATGTAGACTTCTTTAACAATTTCCTTATAACATTCATGTATTTCTCATGCAGAAGACCTGTAATCTTCCATGCTAGTTCCCTCCTACTTCAAGTTTATATTACGAACCTTAAATATATTAACGTGTTGATACATCTTTATTATGTGGTCATATTTCTTCTTCAACTCTTAAAATATATATTTCAAATTTCTCTTAGTGGAATTAGACAATGTTGTACCTATTTATGCCATACCAAGTGGATGTTTTTTGTTGTCTTGCATAATGGTAATTTTTGTGGTGACTAGCACTAGGGGTATATAAGGGGTTGACAAGGTCTTCTCCTTCTACTCCATTATTTTGTTTATGGTGTGATTCTAATCTCTATAACTGGAAACTGACCGACTATGGTCAGATGAGTGCTAGTTCAACTAGATCAATTTTCATAGAGGTTTTTAGTTTTGTTAGACATCCTATTTCTATGATTCCTATCAAGCCCCATTATATTCTTCATTTTATTTGGCCTCAACCTCTTGTTGATGATTCCTCTTTTTATTCCTTTTCTTTTCTCCTTTCTTCTTATATTTTCCTCTTTCATTCTTTCTCGCTGATATTTATTCTTGTTATTTCTTATTGAGGTCAACCTACTAGGCTATTCAAATTTCTTATTTTATCTCTTTTATCCTCTCCTCGTATGCAACTCTAGGCTCCTTCTATTAAGAAGCTTTATTCTAAGAATGGTCTTCTATTATAGCTTATAATTTCTTTCTTTTTTAGATGTTTTAGCACACACATGAAATAATAGACCAATTTGATAAATCATGTAATTATTTCTATTCAAAAGATAAACGTATTAATATAATCTCATTGACCATTGGTTTTCATCTTCCAATAGATCTCTTGGACTTGCCATAAGTGTTTATATTCACTTCTGACCTTTTTCCTTCCATTTAAGTGAATGAGCCAGGTTTGCATAACCCAAGAAGATTATGCTTCAAATATTTCCCCCATTAATTTGAAGGGGCGTGTGTATGATCCCATGAAGAGATTTCAAATAAAAAAGTGCATGGTATCCAGTGGCTAGATGTTCCCTCTAATATGGTGTTTTAAGGAAGACCACAAACCAAATGAAGTAGAAAAACCCAAAATTTTCTGGTAGTGGTTGTCTAATATTAACCATTAACTCTAGAACTTTTGTGAAAGTAGTTCATGGAACAATTTTGAATCTCGATATAAGTTGAAGTTTCCTATGAAGTGACATGCTCCCTAATGATGGTTTAATGATGACCATAAATTGATGAAATGTGTATTATAAGTCAAAGTATTCTACAAGTGGTGGTTTAAGGTTGGCCACCAAGCAAGTCATGCTCATAGAGTGTGAATCTATACCTAGCTACAAATCTAACTCTGGCAGTAGTTTACATTTTCTCTAGGCTCTAGTTCATTTCGTGGCTAAAACACACTTCATATAACTTTGAAACTGTTATTTGACCATCAACTCTCGTAACATCATATAGAAGGTGAGAAGATGAAGATATATTTACTCTAAGGGATGTTAATAGTTGAGTATCAACTCTAAAGTATGTTTTGATATATATTACCTTTTGTTGAAGACCATTGCCAAGAAGCCATGAATCCAAGGTGAGTATTTTCTCTTATAGGAGTCATATGTTTGGAACATCTATACAAATGATGAGTATGTTTTCAATAATTCTCATAATATTGAAGATAAATGCACTAATATATCTCATGACCATCATGATCATAATATTGGCATCTAACAATATGAAGTGGTTATGGAAGAGGAGAAAGATGTGGAGTAAGAGAAGATGAACTATCTTGAAGGAACCCAACACTTTAAAACTGGGTTAGTTTGGAATACTCTAGAATGTGAGAGGACACATCTTTTTCATATCCAAGACTGGTTGTATTCTTTTTATTGACAAGTTGTTTTGAAGGTCTGATGATGGGCTTAGGATGTGAAACCTAAACCTATGCATTTTCATGTGAATCTTCTCCTGAAATAGCCACATTAATTTGATCAAGTATTGGTTCTTGATGGGAGTATTTCTCTTAGTCAAAAAGAGAATAGTTCTAAAAAATAACTAGTTTATAATGATGAATGTTATGTTGTAGTTCATCTCATTGGAACTCAAATTCATGCTACAAAAAGTCAATATTATTTTCTACATTTTGTAGATGTATTTGATTATCAGTGAGAGATGCTTTGCTGATTCTTATTGTATCATGAACAATAGAGGGTATTATAGTATTTAGTAACTCTACTAATCCATCAAGTCTATCCATTTTCTCATGCTAGAAAATAAAGTGTGTTGACCTCAATTGAAAATGAACCCATTTACAGTGCAAATTCAACAAGTAAAAGATAGATAGTTGTTGGTACACTAATAAAATTATTGAAGGAGAATAAGAAGAGAGAAATGCTTAACCTTCTAATGGAATGGTACTAGAGTAGCACCACTCAAATTGGTTCTACTAATGCTCTTCAATGTTAATAAATATTTCCTCTCATCACTGGTGCTGAAGAAAATGTAACCTAAAATGATATTTAAGGAGATAGAATAGCATTTGAAAGCAAAGATGGAGGCATGGGTAACAAAACCATTGATTGGTCCAAATTATCTCTTTCTATTAGAAAAAGGCATACTAATGGTACCGCAAAATTTCCTTTTATACATTTCGATATTCCTCATTGAAATGAAATCATTTAGGAACCTTTACACAACTTAAAGAGTTGGCCTGACATTAATATCTATGTTGAAAGACACACTGTTACAATAAAACCAAAGTCACTCAAGGAATTGATTTGTCTCTTAACCGAATCTTCTGTTTTCCCAAAAGCTTTAGAAAGGTCATTAATAATGGAACATTCCCAATTCCAATCATCCATGTCCTCCCATTATTAAACAATAAGGTCTTTTGCACGTGGCTAGATAGGATGAAGCTGATAATATTTTAAATAATAGTGATCTCCAAAAAAATCCCCAAAAAAGGATCCAATAGTCATTCCCATATAATTTGCATCCAATTAATGACCTAGTTTCAAAGCTTGAGGGAGATAATGTTCCAAACTTCATCGAAACCTGCATTCAACCCATTCCCACTCCATCCTTCTATATGAAAAGCACACATAAGAAATATCACGTATGAATACCTATTAAAGATATTAAAAAAACTAGTCTTTTATTTAAAAAAAATTAAAGGAACCTTTAAATATTTAATGAGCACATAGGGAAATAGAAAATAGTTACGATTGGATGACACCATCCATGACTACTTTAGATGTTACAATGAGGTAATGGATAGTGAGATCAAAACACCAGGATTTTTTGTGGATTTATCTGAATCATCCTTTTTTACTCCATCTTTGTCAACAAAGACTTCATTTGTAGAATTGAGATTTCTGTGATCAAACACATTTATATAAGAAGAATTTCAGCGTAAATCACATAAAGAAAGACCTTTGTCGACGTGTTTCGAACCAACTAGTGTGGTTCATCGTCAGGACAAGTTGAAGAAACAGATCCAATCTAGCATGTTAAATAGTCTGAGCAGAGACTCCAATGGCTAAAAAAGACTAACGGCTAATTTCTGACTCAAGGACCCCTGTCAAATTTCCATTTATTAATTTAATATTATAACTATTCTTACTATTACCATTATTCCTCATATTTATTATTTTATTTATGGAATTAAGTTGAATTAGGTAAAAAGTAAAATAAAATAATGGTTAGTTATTCATTTTATTTATTTAAATTATCAACTAATAACATATAAATATATAAATA
>APFE031071826.1:74667-205505 GCA_000404065.3 Pinus taeda
ATAAGTTTAGATTAAACACAATACTATCAATTAGGACAAAAAATCAAACGGGAAGAGCAACCTAGAATAAAACGAGGGAGAAGGAACACAAAAAATCAAATAGAAAACCAAATATTAAGAAGGAAGACAGGAGGGTACCCCAGGGAACGACGAAAGCGCAAAGGAAAAACCACTAAGACGAAAGGACATGGATCAAACATCTACTGATCTTCCAGCCGTCATCTCTGCTGAGATTGTTAGGCCTTCTTTCAATTTGGGCAAATGGATGATAGGAAGAGTGGCATGAATTTTAATATAGAAGATGCATCAGCGAAGGATTCTTAAATGCAAAGAAGCTAGTGTGTAGACTCTCTCTTTCATATTTCTTAATGCAACTATTCGTTAACTCTTAGAAATGGATTTATGATTGAATTTTCACGTGTGTCATAAATAGTCCATGAGATTGAGCCAAAACCCTTAGATGATGTTAAGGCACCAATTATCCTTTAATGCACCCACTTTGCTTGAATTTTGTCATCTATTTGTTCATAGATCCAAAAGAGACAAAGTTGAAAAAGAATTTGCAGTATATACTTGACCAAAGGTAGCTTTCATTTTACCAAAGGTACGTGTTTTACTTCCGATGTTAGTAAATTAAGTGTCTTCTCATTTATATGCTTCCCTATCCCTTCCTGACTCAACTTTTGATCAAGATGTTCCTTCTAAATGACATATCTAACCTTTCTCAGTTCCTTTTGCAAGGAAAACAACTAAATATCATCACCTAATTTATAGGTATTATTATCAATGGAGGCATGTATATTCAAATTTTTAGAAGAGTGAGACTATAGTAAAAATGATAGGACCTTCACCACCATGCACAACATTATAGATACCATCATAAAAATAATTAGGACCTCATGATGGATTGGTAACAATAAGAAACTATAGATAATTTTATTTTCCCATAACTTTAATGTCGAAGACCTTCCCCCATTTAGATAGGATGGCTTGATAAGGTATGGATTTACCACATCCATACACTTAAATTACAAGCATCGATTGTTGATCCTCATTGATACAAGGATTAGATATCGTTCCATAAGATAAGAAAAAAAATGTCATGGTGACTCCTCGTGGTAGGATTCAAAATGGATAGATTTATTGCATAAATAACATTGAGTGCACAAGACAAAGGAAACTATTGGAAACATCAACCCATGGTGTATCCTAGATAATGGAAAATAATGAGATAGAGAGAATATGACGCCTAAATAAAATAAAGGACATAGTAAGGAGAATGTTAGAGATATATCATGGTAGGAGAATCAAAGAAAAGGGAAGGATTGTAAAAAATGGAGATGTGGATTATGAGGGTTAGATATGTGGTAGAGAAACAACCATGAATGAAGGGCGTTACACAAGCTTTGACAAGCTCAAGGTTGTAGAGGTACTTTGAGCAAAACCAGATTTTATACCACTATTGAAAATGCACACCACATAATAAACCAATCAGATGAATCATGTGATACATTCTATTCACAATATACAAATATTAATATAGATTTAGTGACCCTTAGTTTTCATTTTCCAACAGGTTACTTTGATTTCCCATAATTATTTGCCTTCACTTAGATATTTTTTCCTTCCATTCAAGTGAATGTGCCAAATTTTCACAATTGAAGAGGATTATTCTTCCATCATAGATTAATTACAGGCCAACTTAAAGATAACTTTTTAAAAGATGAAGGTATTTTTTAAAAATATTCTCGAGTACATACCTTTGATTGGTAGTCCCACCTACTTTTGCATGCATTACAATGTTTTCTTCCATATATATGGGATCATATCTATCTTTCATTGATAGTCCCAACTATTTTTGTATGCATTAGAATGATTTTTCACGATAGGTATGGGATCATATCTATATAATGTCAAATTCTCAAAATGAAATAGAGTTAAGGAATCAAATTTTTCTTTTGATTATTTCATTTGTTTTAACTAATAACAACCTAAGAGTAATGACATTCATGCCCAACAAACCTTCTTTTCCTATGAGAGTGCACCATATTGGCATGTGCATACCTAATATGTTATTTCTTGTATTATCACTAAGCCAATTATAAACACTAGAAATAGGTTAGAGCATTTGGTGACTTGAAATTTAGATATGTGACATCTTTATCAGCAAACAAATCACCAACTATACACATCAATTGTATGGCTCCTTCAAACATGCATAGAGAAGGAATATTGAAAAGGATTTCTAGTGTGGGATTAAGAAGTCCTGGTAGATTTTGTTGTAAGACTAGATGTAATTATACCCATAGAGGACTTTGCAATAGATGTGGATTCACTCCTATAGAAGTATATGCTAAGAAGCCATTGTTGGGAATGTCTTCTTAACACATATAATATCAAAGAGCTAGGAGGCCATGAAGGAATATTTGTTTTGGCCTTCCTTTAGATTTTGACCTTGTGTAACATTCTCCCTTAGGGAAAGAGAGGATATTAACCTAGTTGGAGATATGTTGAGCTTCTTCTTTTAGATACATCTTCATTTTTATTTAATATTAAATTAACTTCTAATTGGTTATATATTTTGTTAAATTGTAAAAAAAGAAAAAAATTGGTCCCTTAGATGTTAGGTTCCTCCTGTATTTATTCCCTTGGCTTGATCAGAAGTTCATCATTTAGGTATCTTGAATATGAACCACACTTGATGGTTTCAAATTTTTATAGCACGATAATTACCAATGTGATGTATCTAGAGTAAGAATATCAACATAACGCAACTCACAGAAGCCTCAATTCTAGTTGAATATAATTCCCTCAAATTTCGTAAGATACATCAACAATGCCCATCCTTGATAGAAATTTTAAGTTTTCGACCATCCATAGAACCTGCATAACATGGAAACAGTAGCTCAAAGGGAGTCTTAAGTAAATTGTTACAGAAATACCTTTCTTACTAGGACATGGAGGTTCCTTCGTTTGTCCAACATGCCTCAAATCTTATCTATGTAGTATCTTAAAATATGATAGCTAGTCCTCAATCAAGGTTAACCTTTCATGCAGAGATTTTACTACATCTTAATCTTAGAGGAATTTAATTAAGTAAAAGGATATTTTTGGATGTCCCTAATCTAGGCTTCCTTAGGATAAACATGATTCACCATCCACCCAATTGCCTCTACACATAGAAATATAAGAGGATGATCCACTATTGTGTGAATCCAAGACCTTTTATCATCCCTATAGATCTTTGGTTCTAGGTTATTTGGAGACATGATTTCCCTCTAGAATAGCTGGAACATTTTTGGCTATGTGTACACTATAAATCTGTCAATGAAGAACAAAGTGCCCTTGAACTCATGTCCAAATGATTTTGCATGTAACCCTTTATCTGAGGTATCAACCTTTGTGGAATTGAAAGCCATTTTCTTTGACAAAACATAGTTTTTCTTCACAACCGATTAAAAATGCAACACCCATTATATATATTAGGTCAAAAATATCAACTCTTGGGAACTTAGAGGTCTAGCAATGAGGTTAGATGTGTCTTTCTTATAGTCTATTCTTTAATTTTTTAAACACAATTAGTGGAAACATTTTGAATGACACTATAGCTATTTAACTCAAATTTTTGACAAATATAGCTCCATATCACATCACAATTATCTTTATTTATGACATGAAGGCTAATGTGAGGGTTTTTGGAGGAGTGGTGTTATTGAGGAATCTAGTGTCCATTCAGAGCTGCTAATCCCACTAAGACGGGTAGCTATCTTAGAAACAAACAAACTAAAGTTACTTATGTTTTCCTTTATGAGAAGTAGATGAGAGAAAAGAAGAGAGTACCAACCTCAGTCTTTCGCTTGGCTCATTGCTTGTTTCCTCTCCCCTTTGATAGATCTTTGCAGATCCTTCCTTGCTTTACCCACATCAAAGAACACCTGTAGGGTCAAAGCAGCATAATACGATCAAAGCATAGAAATCTACAATCATAAGAAATATAGGATCAGATATATATTGACCACACAAATGCATATATTAACTCAGACATACAAGAATGTGGAGGGAAACTCAAATAGATTTATTGATAGAAGGAATAGAAGGGAGGATTACAACCCATTGATCTGACCCAGCATCATCCTCCTAGCATGAAAGCCCTTCTTCACCTCATGATTCCACAAAGAAACCAACAACACTACCTTACAAAATACAAGATTCCAGCCTTTGGATCTCTGGGATGAGGGATCCATATATAGATGTTTGCAGTTGGGTGATTCAGCTTTTGGGATTTTGATTAGTGTCCTCTCTCTAATAGTTCTCAATTCCACTTGGAGAATTCATGATCTCTTATTCATTCCTAGGCAAATTGAGAGAGGCAAGTGTCACAGGAGAAGCTTTTGGAAGATTCCATGATCATCCACCTTGAAAACTGTCTCTGCCATTTGTCTATTCTCGCTCATCACATCCAACAGAAGGGCTTTCTAGTATGCATCACACTTTTTGCATGTGGCAGCTGAGATGCATCACACCCTTAGCACTGAGCAGTCTGTATGGTCTAGTTTTGACTAGTTCTGAGTAGTGTTTCATGGAGAACTTCTGGGAGATGATGTAATCAGCTAACCTTGCTCCATTAGGGTATAAAGCAACACTTTTAGGGACTTAGAGGCCCTTGGTTTACAGACATATCTGATTGGGGTTGCAGTGCCCAAATATGTCTATAACAGTTACCCCCTAAAGCATGAGGTCGTAAATCTTTTTGATGTCCGGTGAAATGCTTTATCATGAGGATCTGAAATTTCTTGAACTGGAAGGCAACCTGTAATAAGATATGATACAATACAATACATTATCTTCATAATATTTCCATGATCTAGCTGAGGCGGGCATTCCCGTGCTCAGCTTTATAAATTCATTCTCATGTACATAGGATAGACAACCGTTTGTGTGGCAGACTGATGATTCTAGTAGAGCCATCATCCTTTGGCTACAATGATTATCCATGTAGCAATGATGTACATTTGATGTCTTTATTTTTCTGAATATATCGCAGCCCGGATGGATGAAACTAGATCCGGGGTCTTCAAAACTCGTTCAATCTTCGCCCGAAGTACATGTCAATCCATGTGAAAGGATGTTCGAGAGTCGAACATGGAAAGACATCGCCTGATTACCAGCAAATGATGTAAGCTATTAATAGGCACGAGAGGAATCAATGATAATGATGATGACCCTCAAGGTATGGCAATACAATTCACATGGTGTGGAAATGGGACTTGGCATCGAACACCACGCAAAATCTTTCGGTCGAAGGCCATTGATGTAAACCTATCGCTGGAAGTGAGAAACTTGCCATTGAGGCATGCAAGCTTCAAAGTACTGAAAGGGTTGTTCCTAGATCAACTTCTTGGATAATGAGCTGATGTTGACAAGAAGTGACCTGTCGTAGGAGGGCATTAATGAATCCCACATCTATGACACAAAATGGAGCAAATGATTTTGTGGAGGTGAAAACAATATGATGATACAGGGTTCATGGTGGTGGTCATGAAAGAATGAAGGGTGAAGGTATTGCAGCAGATGAGATACAAGCTGCATTGGTGAATTCTTTGACCGACTTCTCTTGAACATATCAGTGACATTGAAATGGATTGGTAGTTTTAAACCCAAAAATGGATGGTACGGTGGACCAATGGTAATATGACTGGTGAATAGAATAACCCAACCTGACTCAATCATGGTGATAGACTGAAAGTGTCATGTTCAAGAGTGACTTGCTACCAATAAAGTTTCTTCAAGTTTTCTTCCCAATTCCTCCCCACTCATTGCTGACTGGTACCTCTTTATTTTTCTCAAGCTTGAGGAGGATAACATATGCTTGTTCTATAATTTTCCCTTCGGGCAAGCCCGTCGCTATGTTTTAACGAGCTTAGCGATAGTGAAACTCGTTCTTGTCTGCATGGACAAGTTTGTCACTATTGGTTTTAACGAGTTTAATGACAAAGATAACTCGGTCCTTTTTCAATTTTAGAGAGTCTAAAAAGGGATGGAAAGAAAACTCCAGGATTCCTTTTTTGTCATGTAATCCCTCAAGTCCAAAAAAGCGTAAAATAATACAAAAGGGATGACTTTTTGATAGTTTTAACGAGCTGAACAAGACAAGCACTCGATATTTTTGTGCAATAATCCCTCAGGTTCAAAAAGATTAAAATCTAGAGGAGGGATTGCACTTCCGATCGTTTTAACGAGCTAGAGAGGCCAATTGCTCGACAATCTTTTCATATTTTATTTGTTAGATGAAAAGAGCTAAAGGGAACTTGTTTTCTGAGGAACGAGTGATAGTTTCGGGTAGCAGCTGGTTCCAGGTGAGGTTTGGAACTTTCCAATCACGACAGTGTAAATAAGATGGCTAATAGAATCGCTCGTCGCAGCTATTCCTCAAAAGGGGTAAACAATCAAATGGAGGCGTATGATTGGCTAAAGTAGAGTGGAGGTGATGGTAAGAACACGACCAAGGCTCAAAAGCTGATGATAATGTGATCGCAATGGTTATTTACCGAAGGTGGGTTCATTTTTTAATGAGCATAAACTCTGGTGGAACATATGCTCATTGCTAGGTTTATTTTTTAACAATCTTGAACATCGCGTAAAACTCCTTGTGCCAGTTGTATAATAAGGATATCTCATCGATAAGTTCATTTTTTAGGGAACTTGCACCATTCAAAATTTTTCTTTGGATCCTTTCATTATGTAAGCTAGGAACAACCAATCCTATGAGTTTAAAGGGTTAAGATCCTAAAAACTAAGAAAATAAATGGTCTCTTTTCACTTTCATGCAATAAGGTTTGCATGCCCCCAGGTATAACGAAGTAGAGTTTCCAGGTTACCCTTCAATTTGCAGACAAAACACTTGCTCTATCAGGAAAGGCATACCTTCTGATGGAGGTTTCTTATTCCAGTCTAATCCCATTTTCCTAAATGAACGGGTGTGTCAGACTAGTCATATTCCTACACGGAAACCCACCTTAAACTTGGGGTTTTCTTGCCGAATCAGACCAGAGTGCATGCCCCCTGGGTTTCAGTCACAATTATTGAATCACTCGTGCTCATCAAGTGGACAGATTGGAGATTGATGAGACATTCCTTACACAAAAGGACCAGTTAGGGATGGCATTTGACTATTAGCTATGTGTGAGCCAGGGAATGAAATTTGGTCTATGAGCTGGACCACTCTCCCTTCATGCGGAAAACACATCACTCGAAAGAGTGAGGAGACAATGGCTTCCATGCTATAAATGTAGTCATTCCCAAAGGGTAGATTGTAATCTAAAGGTCCCTGGACTACCATTACATTCTGGTAGATAGTTTTCCCTCTCAAAGTTATAGGCAAACTTGGAAGTATCCCTAACAGTCGACTAGTTCCTTTGTCGTAGCCTATCAGATTTCACATCTCAGGCAGAAGTGATGGAGAACCAAGTGCTTTCCAAGCAGTTGAGGAAAGGATACTCATAGAAGCCCCTTCATCTATGACAGTACCAGGCATGACCATTCTAAAAGCTTGTACTATGCTTCGGAATGGTACATTAGATGGTAGATGGGGTCTGCCTAGTAGATTCTAATCGAAGGAAATGACTAGGTTTCTTGGAGGTGGGACCGAATAAATGGTCGGATACGACTACAACAAATTTCCTTCCTACGGTAAAGGAACGGGTAGATTTCCCCCATGTTCATTGGAGTCTGTGTTTATGAAAATAATTTGAACGGTGTCATTCTCATTCTCTTTGGTGACCGTATCATCTGAAGGTGGACCTTCTAAAGACAAGACTGGGTCGACTTCCATCTCCACCCATTGAATTTGGTCCAGTGTGGACTCAAAGGGTTTATCTTCAATGATAGAAGCTTCGACTGACCGTAAAGCTGTGTTAGTCGGATTTTCCACTAGCGATGGACTCGGCAAGAGTTTCTGGTATCCAAGAGTAAGCCATAGCGGTGAAGCAAGACGGTTATGCAAGACTCTCTTAGCTTCATCTAGGAAGGGACAATGGTGGATGGCATGATTGCCTTCACATAGTCTACAAGGAAATCTACATCTTCCTTTTTGTCCATTGACTTCATTTTCACTAGTTGATGGTGTACTCTCAACATGATCGTTAGAGGTTGATGACACCGAATTGTGAAAATGAGGAGACCAGTCCCTTAAGATCCATGTGATACAAGGAAAATCTCGATGATAGTGGTCTCCTTTTCAAATGACACATGGAGATTTAGGTTTGGATAGTACAGTGTGTGGATTTTCACTAGACAATGTATGGTTGCCCCTTTTTGCCATTGGCTCCTTCTTCTTCTTCTCCTTCCCTTTCTTCTTCTTCTAAGTTACTTGGTTTTTGGTTTTACCAAATTTACCAACCGAAGAGGAAGAAGGAGAGGGAGAAACAAATGAAGTAGAAGGTTGGGGGGTAACTTCAGTATCATCCAGTTGCTGATTTGATTGCTCAAGAATCACAGTGCCTTGAATGACAAAGGTCGCGAAGAGCCATACTGGCAGGCCAATTGTCAGTCTTGGAAGGGACAATGTGGCTGTATGAGGTGCACCAACATCTCCCCAAGAGGGGAAAGGACTAGGATTTCCCCCAAGGGGAAATCCTTGGTTGGTGGACTCCATTTTCTCGACCTAAGATCAACGAGGGAATAATGACAATATTCCGATTAAAATAAATTTTATGATGCTTTGACACAACTTGCTTTTGCAGTTTTTAAGAGTCGAGAAAAAGCTAAATATGACTCTAGTCGGCTTCTATTTTTAATGAGCCTGAAGTGACAAGTGCTCAGATGGACCTTTTCTTTTAAGGAGTCTGAAAAGGAATGAAAGAGACTAATCTGGAAATATAGATAGAGGGATTACCAAACCAGTCACAAAACTGCAGAATACTTTTTATGGTACGACAGTCAATCTTCCCGAATGCTGTGTTCAGTGCATTGCGATCAATAGGGTGGCAGACATGACTTACTAAGGATAAAGGATATAGTCTATTATGGTCTCCCAATATATACTCGACAGTACATGGGAGCACAAGTCTGTACTGGTACTTATCGTCTAAAAGAGGAGGAATCACCCAACCTACAATGAAAGCGATAGTTACTAGGCTTTACGATGCTCGAATACGTCTCTAGCCTAGACTTATAAATGTTGTGCATTAGGTTCCAAAGTGTTTTTATGTTCATTGAATTTATTTTACAGTTGATATTTCTTAAGAATTTTGCCTTTAAGGTTCACCACGTGATGTAGATATACAATTCCTAAATATGCAATCTAAGGTGATAAACAGTCATTTACTCTTCTTTTTGTAATGAAAATCCTAGCTATTAAGGCAAGAGAAGCGAAATTCTTTCAACATAGAGCAGAGAGCACACACTAGATGCACTGTCCTAAATCAAAATCAACAAGTAGTCTAAATGCAAATGCACATGCATGTATTTGTTTTATGCTTTCTTCATTTGTGGATGATAACAAAAATGCTAAGTACAAATATAAATTATCATTTCTTTCAATGCGACAATACTAACAATTTTCTCTTCAAAATACAAAAGGAAGACAAGGATGACACTTTGCGATTTTTGAATTGAAAACTGCTTTCGACACTTGAAATACTATTAATTCAAATCAAATACAAGAATAACAATGTAATAAACCATCAAGAAGAGTAGAATTCTTTTCTTTGAATGAAAATGACACTTGTGACACTTCCAAATCAAAAGACGACAGTTCGATTAAGCTACTTCCTTTTAAAGGAGAACTGTAAATGGAAAAAAATACATAAAAAGCATTTACAATTCTTTGTACAATGGAGGCTGAATAATGTAAAGGAAGGGAGTTTCTACAGTGGTGTACTGATCATAGACAACAAAACTCCTAAATAAAGCTAAAGAGAGTGAAGAAAAGCCAAAATCTGGAGGTAGAAATAGTCTTATCTAATCATCACACCTATAACATAGGGAAACAGGGATGCATCTCACCTACAGCACACGGGAGGTGTGATGCATCCAGACTGTCAAAGACAGTGCGATGGTCCAGGGACGAGACTTTAACTTGGTTTTTGGTCACAATTTGCAGCTTAGTTCAGGGGTTTAGGCTGAGCTAATGATAGTTAGTAAATACAAATCATAGGGGATGACCTAATGAGGTTACTTGAGCCACCACCAGGGAAATTAGGATGTTTGCAAATCAATTATTCAGTTTATAAACAAAACCTAGAGATGGACTGAAGCAGCATTGATCTACTTTACACTTGCATAGCAAATGCAATTCGAAGGCTAGTTGGCTTAGCTTCAGGCTCCCTCTGTAGTTTATAAAGCAAACAAATATAAACAAGCAAACAAGCTATTCATTCCCCAGCTGAGTCGCCATTTTGTTATCGGGAAATCTAGTGTCCATTCAGAGCTACTAGTCCCACTAAGACGGGTAGCTATCTTAGAAACAAACAAGCTAAAGTTACTTATGTTTTAATTTATGATAAGTAGATGAGAGAGAAGCAGAGAGTACCAATCTCAGTCTTTCGCTTGGCTCCTTGCTTGTTTCCTCTCCCCTTTGATAGATCTTTCTCTCTCCTTCCTTGCTTGTCCCACTTCAAGGAACACATGTAGAGTCAAAGCAGCATAATACCATCAAAGCATAGAGATCTACAACCATAAGCAATATAGGATCAGACATATATTGACCACAAAAATGCGTATATTAACTCAAACATACAAGAATGTGGAGGAAAAATCAAATAGCTTTATTGATAGAAAGAATAGAAGAGAGGATTACAACCCATTGATCTGACCCAAGATCATCCTCACAACATGAAAGCCCTTCTTCACCTCATGAAAAACTTAGATCACCCAACACTATGATGTTCCACAAAGAAACCAACAACACTTCCTTACAAAATACAAGATTCCAACCTTTGGATCTCTGGGATGAGGGATCTATATATAGATGTTTGCAAGTGGGTGAGTCAGCTTCTGGGATTTTGATTAGTGTTCTCTCTCCAATAGTTCTCAATTCCACTTGGAGATTTCGTGATCTCTTACTCATTCCTAGGCGAATTGAGAGAGGCAAGTGTCACAGGAGAATCTTCTGGAAGATTCCATGATCATCCACCTTGCAAACTGTCTCTGCCATTTGTATACTCTCACTCATCACACTCTACAGAAGGGCTTTCTAGTATGCATTGCACTTTTTGCATGTGGCAGGTGAGATTCATCGCACTCTTAGCACTGAGCAGTCTGTATGGTCGAGTTTTGACTAGTTCTGAGCAGTTTTTCATGGAGAACTTCTAGGAGATGATGTAATCAACTGACCTTGCTCCTTTAGGGTATGAAGCAACACTTTTAGAAACTTAGAGGCCGTTGGTTCATGGACATATGTGATTGGGGTTGTAGTGCCCAAATATGTCTATAACAAGTGGTCATCTGCTAAACAGGAATGGCTTGTATGCTAGTGAGTGAGACTACAACCAAGCTTCAATAGTGACATTATCCCATGGGGCGTAGAGAGTGTTCCTAAGATATAAACCCTAGATTTCTTTGTAATTTCAATTATAAATTGAACTAAGGAAGAAAAATACGTTAGTGAACATGGAATAACAACAATCTAGGGGCTCCACTATCATAGTCATTGATTGAGAGACAAAAAGATAATCTAGTTATTTCTAGCTCACAATTTTAGGATTGAATCAAACAAGAAATGAGTGTGATTAGTTAATTGGGGGCATGTGTATCCTCCAAACTCACTAGTTATGTTTCATAATGTTAATTGAGGTATTTATGTTGATTTGAAAGTGCATGCATAGTCTGAAAAGCTAAGGCTAGATGGAGAACAAGGTAGTGCAACCTATGGGCATGATAAAGTGTCTCTTATTTTCCACTCGATAAAAGAAGTGGGAAGTATCATAAATATAACATGAGAGAGATAAAATATTATGTCATTGACTAAGATGGGTGATTCCATTGACACAATAAAAAATGAAAATAAAAATCTATAGTTGTGTGGGATATATTTGAGGGTACTTGACCTGAGCTAGCTAACACCTAATGCTGACTAGAAGTGAGGAAGTCCTCTCTCCAACATATGTCTTCAATCTTATAAGATGAATAAAAAACTAGAAAATGTGAGGAAATAGGGTGATATAGTTCCTTTTCAAAGATTTTACCTAATTATTGGTGTGAAAAATCAAGCCTTAAATGTTTTTTTCCACCTTATTCGCTACTTATCAAGTCAATGATACATTGGAAAAGACTAAGTATTAATGAAATATGGAAAAATAATCCAAAAGGGAAAAGTTGTATCATTGTTTAAGTATCTCTAGATCAATTTATTTCTAATTTTGGCATCACTAGGTTGATATAGCATTGACTTGAATATTATTGGAGTGCTACAAACTAAGGTAAAGAAGTTTGCAAAGCAAGAATTAAGTCAATTTTATGTGTGTGTCTCTATCCTGGTCAATATTATAGTGTTGTATCATTAATATTATAGTGTTGTATCATTAATATAATGATCAATGAAGTGATAAGGAACTAGAGAAAGGAGGCTTAAGGAGTCATTAAGCCAGGTTGATCACCCTTTAAGAGTTGTATTACTCACCATGTCATCAATGGAGTGATATTGTCCTCTAAAATGAAAGCTAGAGGAAAAAGTAATATTAAATTTTTCATCAATTGATTGTTGTGTTTCTAAAATCAGGAGGAATACCACTATATCATTAGATTATTTTTCATTATGGTGATATAGTGTTGGATAAAGCAAGTTTTAAAGAGTTTTTTTAAGAGATATGTCACCTTTTTTTAGTGCCATGTATGTGAGACGATTACATCATTGGGGTAATCATGTTCCTGACACTGTATCACTGAAGAGGGCATTATGTTTCCCTTTATTAGGAGAGAGAGCATCATCTCAAAAATATTCCTCAAATTTGTCTCAAAGTTTGGCATGGCCATCATGAAGGTTCTTTGAGCTAAGCACAAGTTAGTCAATCTTAAAACGTGTATGATGAGTCCCTTTAGGATTGACTATCATTTTCCTCTAAATACAAGTGGCACTTATAGAAAATTAAAGGGTTTATTGTAGCTACTACAACATATTGTTTTTCAATCCAAACATTTTATCAATAACATTACCATCTCTCCTCAATTTCTCAATATACTATCTTCAAGTTTTTGAGGTTTAATTTATTTTTTCCACTATTACTGTTATGATTTATATGGTTTAACATCTTATTTTCTCAAGGATTAACATTTCTATCTAAACATATAGGTTATTTTCAAGCTCAATATTATAAAATTAACATGATATTTCAATGAAGTTTGAGTGCAAAGCTTCTTTTCATCAAGGATTTTTCTTATTTATTTTTCTTTTATTGTTTTTTCATAAAAGGATTGAGTATCCTTCCCAATTAGAAGTAGAAGATGAGATTTATTAATTAAACTTTCTTATTTTTTTTTTTCAAACTCAAGATTATAAACTTAAAATGATATTTCAAGGAAGTTAAAGTGAAAAACTTCTTTTGATCGACATTTTTTCTTATTTATCTTTCTTTTACAGATTTGTCATATAATGATGGAGTATCCTTCCCTGTTAGAAGTAAGAAATGAGTTTTATTTTTTAAATTTGTTATAGGAATTACATCTAAATATAATGAGTTACTTTCTAAACATATTAAGCCATCTGCATTATTTTTATAGCATCTTAGTATTTATAATTTTAACATAAAAAAAAGTTGAAATAAATATTTATTTTATTTCAATTTCTTTATAAACAAATATTTTCTATAATGTTTTATTTGTTTCTATTACATAATTATTTTTACTAAAACAAAATATTTATATAATAATAAATAGAGAGTTCAAAATTAAATATGGTTGGGCTAAGGATCAAGGATGAGAACTTGAAGCATTCACATTAGGTTAAATTCACACATAAATTGATAGGTGGAGGTAAGATAAACCATGGAATCCATTTTATTAACAAATTTATACATATAAATACATTATGTGACACTTGGTTTCATATTCCAAGAGGTAACCTAGACTTCTTTGACTGTTGGATTTCTAACATGCCAACCCTTATGGATTTGGTGTCCAACATTCCCCCCTTAATCTGAAGGGGTTTCTATGAGTTGAAGAAGAGAGTTGAAATATAAAATGCAAAAAATTGCATGGAAACCAGTGATTGGATGTGCTCTCTGAAATGGTAGTTTTTAAGGAATACCACAAACCCAATGAGGTTGGAGAACTCGAGGTCTTAACGAGTGGTGGTTTAATGTTTACCACCAACTCTGGAACTAAATATTTTCTAGTTTAAATCTGAGCATAAAATGAATTATACTGCAGGTAATGGTTTAGGGAAGGCCACTAACCAAAAGCATGCTCATGGGCCACGAATTTGTCTCTAGCTACGACTTAAATCTAGTATGGGTGACTCTTTCTCCAGGCTCAAGCAATAGGTTGAGGCATGATTAATCTGGATCCCAATTTGGTATTTGACCATCAATTCCCCCTTGTGAGATACAAGTTGAGAAGATGAATAAATATCAATCACAACAAATGTCAATACATGAAAATGGACTCAGAAGAATAATTGGAATATCTTTGTGGTTATTGAAGTCCCACTTCTAAGAAGTGATTCATCCAAGCTGAATCTTGATTCTTGCGAGTATTCTATGTCAAGAGATTTTTTCTAAATGATGAGTTTTCTTACCACAATTGTCACAAGGAGAAGATCAAAACATTGATTTTTTACATGACCAACTCAATCACAATGTTGGCATCTAGAATATGTTTTGAATATGGAGGAGGAGTATGATGCGGAACAAGTGAAGATGAATTTTCCTAAATAAATCCAAAACTTTGAAACTAAACAGGCTCATAATAGTTTGGAATATGAAAGGATACATTCTTGTCATTGTTCGGTCTCCAAAACATAATCTTCTTGATCCTTGTTTCCTTCACTTTTAGTTACTTTCCACTATCTTATACCGTTACATTAATACCATTTTTATGATTATATATGTCTTTATAATTATTATTTTTAAAAGCGTTTATTTTATAATTTTGATTGTATTTAAGATTAAATGTTAGAAATATAACATGTTTTCATTTATATCTAAAATTTGGATGAGTTTTATGATGTTTGTAGGCAATACTGAAGACTCCAACAATGTCATATTTGACACTTAGCTTCAAATTCGAATTTAATCTTGAACTCTTCAAGATTTGAGATAATCATTCAAGAAAATTTGATGGAGAAGAATCATGGAAGTTTTAATAATATTCATTTTGAAATATTATAGATATTTGTAAGAGGATATGTAGAGATGTTACTTAATATATTTTAACACATGGTTGTAAGTAGATGAGAGATTTATGGATATAGGAGAGATTTGTGGATCTACAATAAATTTTTGGATCTACCTTTTTTAATTAGTTATCTTAGTTTTTGTATAAATAGGAGAGTCTTCTCTGATCAAAAGTAAGAACCCTTAGATCATAATTCCAAATTGTGATGAAAAAAACGCATTTAATAAGTTCTTGTGTTATTTAGTTAATTTTTTATATTCTTGTTTTGATATAATATGTAGTTTTATAATTCATGTAGTATTATGATATATTTAGCTTATATTATTTTTCTTATTCCTTAAATCTGAGTTTATTTTGTAAATCAGCAGGAGCACTTTTCTTAGTGTTCCAAATGTGAGTCTTGAGCACTTGATCAAAGATAGTGATCTAGATTGGCAGTATTTTTTAAAGAGTTAGCTTTTGACACAAATTATGGGAAAAATAAGATAAATATTAAGTGACTAGAACATGGGTTTTGTGTAGAATGAGCTCATTTATGTGAATCACAAGAATGTCTTCAAAAAAATACACAATTTTGAAGATATCCGTGGATATTTCAAAACCATTTTCCTAGATTTCATATTGCAGCAAGCAAATATTACAATAGAAGAAAGAATTTGATTTGTCCGTCAAATTATGGAGGAGATCATTTATTTTCAACCCAAATCAAACTAGTTTATGAATTTATCACAATTCTATAAAAGTTCTTGAATATTTTAATTAACAAATAAATTACATTACAATTATCACTTAGTTTAGGATTTGATTTATTTACTTGTTATAGAAACTCTATTTTCATATTTCTAATTGTCACTTCACTTTTTCCAAGTTGCATTCAAACTCTTGAGAGATAAAAAAATAAAAATAAAAAATAAAAAAATGATTTAGATTTTAAATAATTCTCATTTGTGCATTCTTCCTATTCATATTTATAGAATAAGACCTACATAAATGTTTTCACATTTCATTACTTTCATAGATCAACCTTTTATCACACATCCATAGATTAAATTTATAATCTTTTTTAGATTAAAATTATGTTTTTAATATATTAGAGTTTCTTGCTTTGATAGACTAAGAATGTTTTCTTTCATAGAATAGTTTTGAATTCTTACAGAAGTATATTTCCTTTCTTCAATAAAATAGTTTTTTCTCCTCTCATAATTTAAATGTGTATGTTGTCATAGAATAAGTTTCATGCTTTCATAATCTAGAATTAGATGCTTTCTTAGAATAAAAGCTTTATTATTCATATATTATATGTGTATTCTCTTTTAAATTTGTATTTCATTTCATGTCATTTTATTTTCTTTCATCTAGTTAAACTTTCTTTTATTGCAATTTATTTCCATTATATTTGAAAGCTAAAATTATAGCATATACTATGATGAATACTTCACAATTCTACATACCTGGATTGACATTTTAATGTCAAGTAATTTAAAGCGCAATTAAATTACCCAATGGTCATATCCAATATTGGTTTTATTCTTGTTATTGGTAACTTATTCCTAAGGTCTGATAATGGGCATGGGAAGTACAGGTTGTGCCTTTGCATCCTTATGAAAAATTACTCATGAAGTGGGAACATGATGTGAATGAACCTCAATGTCATTAAATTTATCAATCCCTAACTACTTATTGGATTCAACTTCAAAAACCAGTTAAAAATGACAACTCTTTTGTTGTAACTCACCTTGATGTAACTAGGATTTGAGTTGCAAGAACTCAATCTTGTCTTGTACATTTTGCAAATAGGTTCAAATGTCAGAAAGAGTTATCTGATTGATTTTTATTGTATCATGAATAGTAGATTATATCATAGTTCTTAGGATTTCTAATACTTCAACAATTCAAGCCATTGTCTAAGAAAAATAAAGGTTCCACAAATAAAGGCAGTCATTTCAACCAAAAATGCACCTGCTTACAATGTAAAAATACCTTCACATAAGAATTAATCTCACCCTAAGAATGTTAATTTTCCTACACAATCAATACACTAAAAGTTCAGAGCTACAATATAGCAACATGACCAGCCTTTTGAATGTTATATTGCCACATGGATTGCAACACTCTAACATTTCACATTTGATGCAGGAGCATTCGGCCCAAGGGAAATTATTGTAAATAATAGACATAGGGGGTCATGCATTTGTGGAATTAATTTCCTAAGTTCCAAGTCAGTTTAATATATAGGCTTTTAAGTGTGATTTAATTAGATATTCTCAAAATAAATAAATAAAACTAGGGAGAGCTTTTAGGCATAAAATGAATGGATGTGGATCATTAAGTGATAAGGAAGCTTTTCTATTTTAGAATAGGGAAAAAGATGGAATAAAGCCTTAAGATGATTTTTTCCATATGTATGCATTGCATGTAGAGTTTTAGAGCTTTTAGTTGAGTCATTTTAGGATTTTTTAGATCATGCTAAGTTTTAAAAATTATGAAGTCTCAAAGGCATTAAAAAATCAGAGATGGAGTGAGAGTGAGAGAGAATGAGTGAGTATGAAGAATAAGAGGCCATGAATAGGCCATGATTTCTCTTGTAAATAATTTATTTCTTAATTAATTATTTCAGTGATTTGTGTGCATATGTATTTTCTAGAACTTTCAGAGCTTTTAACATTTATCAGGGATAATATGTTGGCTTTAATATGGATTGGAATTCGTTGAATGCTCTGTTTTCCCACATCACATAGTGATTCAGCTGTTGGATGGTTTGAATTCTACGGTGATGGTTTGAAAGCTTTCATATGAGATTTAATAGTCTAATGATCATTGTGAACTAATCAAGTTTCCACAAGAGAGATTTTAAAAGATCCTGGTTTTGCAGGCCTAGCTTGCATCAATATTCAAGATCTAAGGGAAATCATATTGCCAAGTCTTATGAGCACATATTATATGGTAGCATGTACCCATACCAGAGTTAAAATAATGAAATGTCAATAAAACCTTGAAAGGGGATGTTGCTAATGGAAATTCATTATAGGCCCAAGCCTTCGTGCGAATTCTAGCTAGATTTGGACTTGTCCCAAGAACTAGACTACTAGTTGAGATCTCAATTCCTCCCACCTCATTGGGTTTTTCACCTTATTTGAAATCTACCATTTAAAAGGGAACATACAACCATTTCAGCACATCCATCTATTGTTTGCCATGCATTTTTTTCATTTTTTATTTCATCTCTCTTCTTGGACTCATACACACCCCTTTGGATTAATGAGCAGAAAGTTAGACTCCTAATCCATAAGGGCTAGCATGTAAGGACTCCAACAATCACAAAACTCCAAAATCCATCTTGGAATATTAAACCAAGGGTCACACAATGCATTTATATGTACATGATGTTAATAGAAATCATCTCATGATTATCTAATCTATTCCTTACATTTTTTGAGAGATTAAGACATGAAATCTAAAACCAAATTGCCTCAATCCTTGTTTTAGCTAATATCAGAATTCTATATCTATATGCAAAAAATTTCCAAAATGTGACTAGGAATTAGAAAAACATTTCAAGTACATGCACTTGTCAATTGAAAAATCAGTACTAAATTTTATGCTTTCCTAGTCCATGTGCATTTTTGACTTGCCATGGGATTTTTCATGGGAGAGATTCCAAGCTTAGATGAGAGTTCAAACATAAAGACCACTCCACCTTTCCCAATTTTGGTTGAACAAACTATATGCCTCTTTATTAAACCTTTTTAAAACATGAAACAATGATATTAACTAAGATTTAGTCATCAATCCTTAGATTCAAGACAAAATAGTAACCAATTGGACTGGGATCCATGACCAAGCCCTTATAATATTTTGCAAATCCGCAATTATAATGATCTATTCAATTCCTTCCTTTACTTTGAGTAATCTTTAGAACTTGAAACAAGATATAGCCTTCTGCAATATTATAAGTCAAGTGACCAAAACTCCATCACACATATTGTCATTTTGTCCAAGAAGATAAAAAATATCCCCGCGCGTACCACCCCAATTGATTCTATTACTTGCTATAAATATAAAATCATGGTTTTTTTATTTGAACTTTGTTCCACCTATTTAGTTAGTGATCCTTTATTTCCGCCTATAATCAAAGTTTCATAACTTAAAGGGGTCTTGTTAAACTCGTAAGAGATATAAATTTAAAATCATGGCTTTTTTTATCTGACCTTTCTTCCACCTACTTAGTGATATTTTATTTCCACGTCTACTCAAGGTTTCATAAATTAAATTGGAAAGTAAAATTGTTAAACTCCTTGTAAGAGTTATTTAATTATTACAATTCCTTTCGTATACTATAACCAGTGAATAGTAACATTTCCTTTCGTATATTTGTGATCATAAAAAACATTTTAATCGTTTATGTAAAAAAGATACGCAATAATCTAGTGTGACTTAATTAAATTAGTTATTGATTTTGAAAATTATTGTAATAAATTTAATGTATATTATAATTTCTTCCGATTCTTTAAAAGTTTCAATTTTTTTTTTATTTTTTATTTTTTAATATTTTTATTACATGTAATGTATAATTACAAAATATTGATATTTATTAATTTTGAAAAGATAAAAAATGATAATAAATTTTAACTTATTTAAGAGCCTCTTTATGTTTAAAAAAGTATTATTAAAATCATTTATTAAACATTTAAATAAAATAATAATATTATTTTAAAAATTAAGAAAATATACTAATTGATATAATTCAATTACCAAAATATAATATTTTAATTTTTAAAATTGTTTGAGAATCTAAATGATTTTATTTAAATTCTAAGATTTTATATAATTCAATATATGTTGTGTCACTATCTTCATAGTCTAATTAACCATGCATCAAAAGCTAATATACAATATTATAATTAACATTTTTTTTTAATAAATCTAGTATTATTAATTTTATTGTCTTGAGAGTGCTTCTCGACCCAACGTTAGATGGGGTAGATGTGTATGTGTTACATATTAGATGTGTAGGCATTAGATGTGAGATGACTAAGAGTTAAATATGTGAATATTTTTTAAATTACGGGCTCATAAGTATACATATGTTATATTATGTTATATAACATTTTTACTTTTTCAAATTAATTATAAAAAAAAAATTAATAATTTTTTTTTGGTAAGGTTGGTTGTACCTTTCTATTAATTTTCAAAAATAAAGCAGGTTAAATCCATATGTCCAAGATTTACATGGCCTCAACCTTCCCAGTGGGAAACCAGGTCTGTTGGTACCTATTACACATCATTTTGTCACTATCCTTGTACTCCCCATTCCTTGATCCTGGAGGACATTTACACTGAACCCCGCATGCTTTACCTTCATGAAAAGACTCCCATTGTGTCCCTATTCATGAGCAAATAAAATCCATTTTGCACCTTTCCACCTAAAACTTCTCTTTTTCCCATCTTACAAGGTTGGCGCTAATGACCTTTGTCTTTCCCACGCCGATCGGTGTGACTAAGTTGTGTTCCAGTCGCGTCGGTCCTATTATGGAAAGTTTTTTAAATTAGAGTCGAAGCTTCCAGCTCTTGAAGCTTCGTAACAAAAATCTAGTAAATGGTTTGGCCAGATCGGGTTGAGGATGACAGTTTGGGCTCCTTTCCCCTATAATAATGGAACTACCTCAAGGGATAATTCCTTCTCCCATGAGAAGAGCATCCATCTCCCATCCATATTTCCTATATAAACCTCGCTTCATCCCATGCACAAGCTAGTGCTAGTTATAGTGAGAGGGTTGGCTGAGTGTGGGTATACTATTTTGACTAGACAAGAAAGCTATTACTAGTTGTAGCCATCTAGTTGTGTGAGGGAGAAGTGTATTTGGTTTGGAGTGAAGTCTAAAGGGAAGAGCCTTTAAACTATTGTTGTTTGAAGCCATCATGGAATGCTAGCAGAAGTGTGTGGGAACCCAATTTTGTCAGAGGAAGACCGTGATGTCAGGTCAAATGGTTGTAATCTCTCTTTGATATTAATATATTCAACTATCAATTGATTTCCTACATTTTTTGTAATATTACATATTTGTGTCTTGATGCTTCTTGACTCATTAAGTAGGTTGAATTTCAATTTGTCTATTATTATGTTTTTGTGTTGTTGTTGTTTACTTGTTTTAGGAGCTTAAAGAAGGAAGCGTGAGATTGCTAGAGTGAGCAAGTGAAGACATCATCAAGCAAGATAAGGGACCAAGAGGTAGGCCCTCTTGATTGATTCTAAGCTAAAGAAATCTTCCATAGAATGTATCTGTTGTGGCTAGACCCATTATCGGGCCAAAGGAATTCATTCGTGTCCACACTTATAATTTTACTTGAGCACAAATTGGCGACTCATATCTAGAAGGTCTAGGCTAGAGATGTCTTCCAACATTTGTAAACCTATAATTTGTCGTTAGCTTTGGCATTAGACAATGCTAACACAAATTTGTGCTCCCCGTACCATCGAGTATATAATAGGACACCACACTAGGCTGCAATCCTTTTATCCTTAGGAAGCTGTTTTGGCCACCTTGAGAGTATGATACAACGAACATAGTGTTCGAGGAGATTACCTGCTCGTACTTCTTGGTTCACAAGGAGGTATTCTTTAGTTCCCGGTTGCCTGGTAATCTTGTTTACATAGATCATCCAGAGAAATCATTTCATCTTTATGACTCATTAAACTTAAAAGTTCATTTGAGCACTTGTCCTTTCGAGCTCGTTTCCAATAGAAAGTGATAGAGTCACCTTTCGTCCTTTTCTTGACTCTTAAAATATGAAAAGACAAAGGTTTATTTCAGTGTCTTAAAATTAACTTCCCACGAAATATTCCTGGTAAAATTTATCTTCCTTAGTAATTCTTTAGAGTCTTTCCTTAGTAATTCTTTAGAGTCTATTCCAATGGCAACATTTCTAGAGTCCACCAGTCAAGGGTTCCCCTTGGAAGGGAATCCTGGTCCTTTTCTTTCTTTTGGAAACATTGGTGCTCCTTACATGGCAACATTTTCCCTTCCAGGGTTAACCATTGGTTTACCTATCTGGTTATTTTCAACCTCGGTGATCCCGAATGTCACAACTCATGGCCCGCCATCTCCTTCATTTGAATCATGTCACGATGATTCTCAGGTTGACCCCTCACCTTCTTCCCTTATTTCTTCACCCTCCTCTTCTACTTCGCCTAGTGAAAGTTTTAAATCCAGTAACCAGGAGGCTAAGAAGAAGAAGATGATGAAGAAGAAGAAGAAGTTAGATAAGCGAGAGGCAAACCATGCAGCTATTACTCCAAATGTACCCCCCATCAACAAACCTTATAATCCTTTGTAGAAGGTAAAATTCCATTGTAGGGTGTGTAAGGGTGACCATCTCCTTTAAGATTGTCCTGGCATTGCCAGAGTCTTAGAGGTATGGTCTCAAGACCTGAACTGACCATCCCCATCAACCTTTGGAGATCATGACGATTTTATGCCTTCAGCTCATGTTGGTAAGAAGAAAGGGAAGATTAGATTCCCCTATAAGTTATGTGAAGGAGAGCATCCTATTCACCTTTTCCCTCTCATGGATAAAGCTTCCAAAGTTTTGGAAAACCTTGCGGCTCCTCAGCCCCAACATCCTGTTGGTTATCAGAGGATTTCTTCTGAACCTCTCCTAGTTGGTAAAGAGGTTGACTTGGATTCATCTCTTGCTGGTCCTGATATTCCTGAGCGAGACTCTTTTGTGTCTATTCCCGACCAACCATTGGTTGAAAGGAGTGTTAACTTGGCTCTGCCACCAGTTGCTCACTCTGTTCTAGAAGAGCGTAGTGATCATATCACTCATGTTCTTCTCGTTTCCTCAGATTCTCATGAAACGAAGAGTGACCCTCCCATCCCATTTTTTTAGGAGAGTCCTTCTCCTATTCCTGTAGAGCATGGGGGAAATCGTATAATGGCCCCACCAAGTAGTTCTGTCATTTCTTTCGATTGGGGTCCATTGATTGCTTTCTGCCTCCCATCTTATGTGCCTTTCCAGATCACATTACAAGCCTATAATATGGTAGTACCTGGAATTATATTAGATGAAGGTGTGTTTGTTAGCATCATCTCTTCTACTACTTGGCAAGATTTGGGCTCCCTACAGCTTGTGCTTATCAGCAAGAATCTATTGGCTTTCAACGGAGGAACTAGTCAACCCTTAGGGATCCTTTTGAAGTTCCCTATTTCTTTGGGAGGAAATACCATCAATATAGACATGATGGTAGTCCAAGGCCCATTAAATTTCAATCTTATCCTTGGACGTGACTACATTTATGTCATGGGATCTCTTGTTTCTTCACTTTTCCATGTGGCTAGTTTTCCGCACGAAGGGAGAATTGTGACCATTGATCAACTGTCGTCATTGGTCACCAGGCACCTCCTTTGCAACCATCGTCCCCTATCAGCTCTTGTTTCCAAGAAGTACCTTCCCCACCATAGGTCAATTATGTGGCTAACCGTTATATCTTCGCATCTGCTGATGATCACACATATGGTATTGTGCACTATGTACTGGGGGTGTTGGGACTCGATTTGTCTTTGGTACCAAATGACATGTATTCCTCATGGAGCATGGTTCTTCCATCTAGTGAAGACCTCTTGGGATCCATGTTCTCATATGATTCATGAACAAATGCACGAGGATAGTTCCTGATATTGTGTCAACATCGTTAAAAAATGAAACAAAGGGTATGAGGATAGTTCCTGGTCTTGTGTCAACCTCTTTCAAAAATGAAACAAGGAGTCACGAGGATAGTTCCTTGTCTTGTGTCAACCTCATTAAAAAATGAAACAAAGGATATGAGGAGAGTTCTTAGTCTTGTGTCAACCTCATTAAAAAATGAAACAAAGGATATGAGGAGAGTTCCTGGTCTTGTGACAACCTCATTAAAAAACAAAACAAAAAATGTGAGAATAGTTCCTTGTCTTGCGGCAAGCTCATTAAAAAATGCAACAAGATGTCTGAGGATAGTTTCCTCCTGTATCAACCTCGTTAACAAAAGAAACATATGTCTAAGGATAGTTCTTTTACTGTGTCAACCTCGTTAAAAAATGAAACACTTCCCTTTTGCAAATCAAATCTTTGATTAAGATCTCGTAAAATCCGAGTCAAGTCTTTCCTGGATCTCGAAAGTGTAGGTTTTAACCCCATAGAGAAATTACCTGCATACAAATTCTAAAACACAGAAAATAAGCAATGCGAGAGCATAACACACAAAACACATATACATAGAGATTTTCCCTTGGATCATAAAATTGGGACTACTAGATTGATTTTTCATTATATTCCTTTCACTATTACAATACATATTTATACATGCCGAAGTATTAAATACCATGGACCAAAAACCATTGCATCCAAAACCATGGACCAAAAACCATCGCGCCCAAAACCATGTGCGAAAATCATGTACAAAGCCACAGGTAGGTCTACCCAACCTAATATATGGTCCAAAAACAAATTTTTTCGAGGCGCTGCTCTGGACGCCATAGAGGGGGCCTACCTACACCCCTCAAACCCCCTGTGACCCACCTGCTACACAACCAGTGCAATGAATGGGAGGGCTCTGCCCCTCCTCTAACCCCCTGGTTAACTACGTGGGCTAGTCGTGGAAAGAATATAACACAACCCAACATTCTCCCACTTGTTGTTCTCTTTCCATAGGGGGTCACAAGAGAGCTTATTCATTTATCCAGCCGTGCAACGCCTATTGTTTCTCTATAGGAGCAGAACTTCTCAGAGCTCACAATTTTTGTCAATGCAACTATAGTATTCTTCAAAGTGTCCACCTTTACTAGCAACACCTTTTTCTCTTCTATCATATCCCTGACAAAGTGATATTGAACATGAATGTGCTTTGTATTTGAATGATATGCAATGTTCTTTGCCAAGAAAATCGCACTTTAGCTATCAGATTCTATCCCTCTATCTCCTTGTACTAACCCCATACTTGAACACAATCTCTACAACCAAACTGCTTCCTTGATTGCATGAGTGGTTGCCATGTATTCTACCTCTGTAGTTGATAGTGTCACTACAGATTGTTTCTTATTCATCCAACTGATTGCACCTCGAAATAGGTTAAACACATACCCACTTGTAGATCTTCTTTGATCGAGATCTCCAGCCTAGTCTGCATCAACAAAGCCATGAATATCCAACACTCTATCCAATCTTGGTCTTCCTTGGTAGCACACACCATAAACACTAGTGCCACACAAATACCTAAAATTCTGCTTCACTATTGTCCAATGCTCCTTTCCTGGTTTTGACATAAACTTGCTCAATACTCCCACTGCATGTGCAATGTTTGGTCTAGTATAGACCATTGCATACTTAGGGTTACCAATATCACTTGCATATGGAACACGGGACATGTTCTCTTCCTCTTCTTGTGTCTTGGGACATTGTTCAGCAGATAACTTTACACCTCCACGAATAGGAACCTTCACCGGTTTACTATATTGCATATAAAATCTCAATAATATTGTCTCAACATAATTCCTCTGGTTTAACCAGATCTCTTTTAATTTCTAGGCAGAAAACATAGTTTGCAGCACCAAGATCTTTCATGTCGAATTTGGAGGACAATTGGGTCTTCAAATCCTGGATAATTTCTTTGTCATTTCCTACCAGCAACATATCATCCACATATAAGACCAAATAAATAACACGGCCACCAATTAATTTAAAATACACACAATGATCTACTTTGATTTTGGTGAAGCCAAGTCCTTGTATAAGTATATCAAATTTTTGATACCACATCCTTGATGACTATTTTAATCCATACAAAGACTTATTTGGCTTGCATACTAGTTCTTTCTTACCCTTCACCACAAAGCCTTCAGGTTTCTTCATGTAGATGTCCTCTTCCAGATCCCCATGAAGGAATGTTATCTTCGCATCCATCTCTTCTACCTCAAAATCAAAAGCAGAAGCAACAGATAAAAGTAATCTAATAGAAGTCACCTTGGAAACAGGAGAAAAAATATCACCAAAATAAATTCCCGACACTTGGGAATAACCTTTTGCTACCAACTGAGCTTTGTATTTCTCCACCTTTCCTTCTACATTTGTCTTCTTCTTGAACACCCATTTTCTACCAATGGGTTTCCTTCCAGTGGGCAACTCCACCAGATCCAAAGCCTCATTTTTGTGCAAAGATGTCATTTCATCAACCAGGGCCTCTTTCCAGAATTTGCCATCCTCTAAATCTACTACTTCCTTCACAGTTCTAGGATCATCATCACTAACAGATAATTTTTTTTTTTAATAAAAAGCAGATGGACTATACCTTTCCAGTTTCCTTCTTTCTCGAACTAATCTTCTCACACTCGGAGTTTGTGGCTCTTCATCTTCTGGTTCCTCCTCTGCTGTAGAGTCTAACTCTTCCTCCTTAAGCTCAAATTCTATCTTCTAAGGTTCCTTTGGTTGGACTTCATGTTTAATAACATCTTTCACCTCTCTGAACACCACATATCGACTCTACACAACCTTCCATGTTATTGGGTTCCAAAGCTTATAACCCTTTAAACCATCCTTATACCCAATAAAGATGCACTTTTGAAATTTACTATCCAACTTGGTTCTTTTCTCCTTTGGAACATGTACATATGCATCACATCCAAATACCCTCAAATGTGAAAGAGAGGGTTTCTTACCAGTCCATAACTCTTGTGGAGTCTTATCCTCCAACGCTGATGAAGGTGATCTGTTGACCAGGCAACATGTTGTCTCCATTGCCTTTGCCCAGAATTCCTGTCCTAACTTGGCACTACTGAGCATGCTTCTTGCCCTTTTCATCAATGTCTTATTCATTCTTTTTGCAACTCCATTTTGCTCAGGTGTGTATGGAGTAGTCTTTTGATGTGCTATACCACACTTCTTACAAAGTTCTTCAAATTCCTTGTTGTAAAACTCTTCACTGTTATCTGTCCTCAACATCTTTATCTTCTTCTCTGTCTGGTTTTCGATCAGAGCCTTAAATTCTTTAAACCTTTCAAAGACATCAAATTGCTTCTTAAGGAAATATATCCATGTATTCCTTGAGAAGTCATCTACAAATGATACATAGTACACAGACTTACCCAGTGATGGAACCTTCACATGTCCAAACACATCGTTATGCACAAGTTCTGATATATGTTTTGCCCTCTTACCACCAGAGGGGAAACTCACCCGATTCTGCTTCCCATATACACAATTTTCATAGAAATCAAAATCCAGATAGATATTACTCATGCCTTCTACCATACCTTAACCATGAAGTATTCGATAACCCTTCCGTCCAATATGTCCAAGCCTTTTATGCCACAACATGGTATTCTCTCCAGAGACCACTAGATTTTCTACTCCACCTTCAAGAACCACATAATTGTTGCACCAATAAATAATAGTGCTACCTTGTAGCTTGTACAGAGTTCCAATCCAAAATCCCCACATCAATACCAGTGCTCCCCGAACCATTTTGCAGGTATCCTTCTTGAACACTGTTTTTACACCTACATCATCCAACTTGCTTACAAAATCAAAATTTTGGCCAATGCAAGAATATGTAGAACACCTAGAAGTGTTCTAAACCTTCCACCTTGCAACTTCAACTTTACTTTTCCATGACCAACAATTTTAGCCTTCCTATCATCCCCCAAGAAGAAATCACCACCATCATATTTCTCATACTCACAGAACCCCTCTCTATGGGAAGTGAAGTGAAAGGATGCACGTGAGTCAATCAACCATGCTTCATGATCTACATTTGTAATTGAAGAAGGAAAGTACACATCCCACCTTCATCTGAGGTGGTTTTCACCTCTATAGAAGGAGCATCATCAGATCCCTTTCCTTTATCAGGAGATTTAGATTTACAATCCCTTTTGTAGTGCCCTTCCTTTTAGCATTTCAAGCACACCACCTTTATAGGTTTTCCTAGAGATTTAGATCTCCCTCTAGATTTATATTTCCCACTCGATGAATTATTTTTGTTTCTATTCTAGGACCATCCTCATACAGATAAGGCATCACCATTTTGGCTCTCCATATTTTTCTATCTCATCTCCTCCATCAGCAAAGATGAGATTATTTCATCAAACTACAAAGCAGTTGCATTGCTACCTATTGCAATAACCAAACTATCCCACAAATCTGGTAGAGAACATAACAAACTGATATACTTATCTTCATATGAAATTTTAATATCAATAGATAATAAGTGACTTACCAAATTATTAAATGCGTTCAGATGTTTTGTCAACGAGTCTCCATCTTTCATCCTAAAGTTATACAATTTTTCCCATAGGAACAATTTATTCAGCAGAGACTTAGATTGGTACAAAGTCACTAACTTGTCCCACAAATCCTTCACTGTAGCTTCCCCTGATACATTCAGCAATACTGAATTTGAGACACACAATCGTATTATGCTCTTAGCCTTTCGATCCAACTTCTTCCATTCTTTGTTAGACACTCTAGTTGGTTTAGTACCTAGATCTACCATGACCCACTGATCTTTATCCACCAACAAATCCTCCGTCTTGAGTTTCCATAACTCAAAACTATGACCATTAAAATTTCCCGATCTCTATCTTTCCACTTCTCACCATATTTTTTTCACCACCAAAATTGATCCTGTAGATCTCCCACTGAACAGGGTCTACCACAGTCCTGAACGAAACCCCTCAGCAACAAAGGCATCCCCTTGAAGCCAAAAAAAATCTAATACCAAATGTAGGTTTTAACCCCATATAGAAATTACCTGCATATGAATTCAAAATGAGAGGAAATAAACAATGCGAGAGAATAACACATAAAACACATATACATAGAGATTTTCCCCTAGATCCCAAAACTAGGACTACTAGATTGATTTTTCATTATATTCCTTTCAATGTTACAATACATATTTATACATGTCGAAACATCCAATACCATGGACCAAAAGCCATTGCGTCAAAAACTATGGACTGAAAACCATTGCGCCTAAAACCATGTGCAAAAACCATGCACAAAACCACAGGTAGGTTTGCCAACCTAATATAGGGTCCGAAAGCAAAATTTTCTAGGGCGCGACCCCTAACCCCATAGACGGGAGCTACTTGTACCCCTCAAACCCCCTGTGACCCCCCTGCTACACAATTGGCTCAAAGAAGGGGGGGGGGCTCCATGCCCCTCTAAGCCCCCAGTTAACTAGGTGGGCTAGTCTTAGAAAGAATGTAACACAACCCAATAGAAAGTGAACCTTCATTCCATTCACCTAGATGAATGAAATGAAGCTTGGGGGGCATGTCCCTCAATTGAGTCATTGTGCTAGGGGCATGTGAACTAATTCAAGCATAGTTTTTCATTTCAATCTTGTGTAAACATGAAACTGAACCCAAGCACTGTTATCCATGGTTCAAGCTTGTGTAAAAATGAACCCATGCCCGATTTACATCTCATGATTTCCATTTTTGTCAGCTAATTTATGCTAGATGAGCCTTGGTTGTTTCATTCCATTGCCACCATCTCTTTCACCAATCATATGCTTTCACTTGGTTGTTTATCCTTTCTTGAGGGACCACATCGATGAATGGTTTTGTTAGCCATCGTCTTAACCATTACATGTTTTGAGAAGTTCTCCATTGCTGGAACTAGATTCTACCCTTTCTACTACTAGGTTCTCGTTCCTCCAGGAGGAGTCACCTTTAAGCTCTTTTCTAACTCGTAAAAGATGAAAATATTGCCAAGCATTTTTTCCCTTTTGACTCGTTAAAGAGAATAAAAATCGGGGGTCTACTTTCAGCTCTTTTCCAACACTTTAAAAGTGAAAATATGGTTGATCCCTTGTCATTTCGAACTCATTAATGGATGCAAAACATTGTGCACCTAGTATAAGTTTACCCCTTTTTCGACCTGGGAGGCACTATTTACGAAAAAGGTACTCCTTGACTGAAATGGTCAAGTGGTTCTCTCAAGTATTGTTTTCTACCTTTTTGGGCTCAAGAGACACAAATGTATGAAAAGGGACCATGTGGAGTTTTCTTTTATGTGTCTTTTTCAAACTCTGTAAACATGAAAGATACTGAGTTACACCTTTGTCGGACTTGTTAAACTATTAAACAACATCAGATTCATCGCCATGATGAACTTGAGCTTCTCCTTCATAGGGCTTGTTAAACATACTAGGTCAGATTTGTCTGAAGGATGAACTTACAATGCAACCATATGCTATCCCCTTCAAGCTTGCGATTAAAAAATAATTGGGATGCTCACCAGAAATGGTGGGGAAAAATGTGGAAATCTATCCAGTTGTGTCAGCAGCTTACTCTTGAACATGACACTCTTTTCTTTGTGTCAGGTTGGGACATCCTCCTTTGCATCATTGACCTTCCTGGGTTTGGACCATTCATTTTTGCCTTCCATTTGGTCTCTGCCCCGTCATTATGACCACCAATCCCATGGATCCAAAAGCTTCCAAACTTCTCGTTGTGTCGCCAATATGTTCAAGAATTGTCCTCCTGTAGTTACACTTACCTCTGATTCTCTATATCATCCAAAATTATTTTACATCCTCCCATCTCACGTCGATGATGTGGGATTCATTATGGCCCTCCTTCGATACAGTATCTTTCTATCGAAATCAACTCATTATTTGGGAAGTTGACTAAGAGACTCCCTTCCAGTACCTTAGAGCTTACATGCCTCATTGGAAAGTTCTTTGCACTTGACAACAAGTTCACTTCATTGGCTTTTGATTGAGTGATTTCATTGGTGTTCTACTTTAGTTCCTGTATTCACATTTTGTGAATTGTGTTGATAGTAACTTGAGGGCCATTGCCATTATTGGTGGTTTCTCTCATGCTTGTTAACAGTTTGCATCATTGATTGGTAATCAAGTGACTTTATATCATGTTCGATGTCAACACATCTATTCGCATGCTAGAATCTGTACTTTGATCGGGCTGTGTTGGAGTGCAAGAACCTGGACTCATATCACACAAGTCCAGGTTTGCAAAGCAATGTGACATGATTATGATGATATGAATGTCTCTACTAGATGGCCGGTTGTGACAAGACCATTAGTTATCATATGCAATCCTTCTTGTTAATGGATGGTTGTGGCCATACCTTTGTTTCGTTATGATCCTCTCTGACGGATGGCTGCTCCCATACCTAGATCCATTTACATGATCATTCTATGGATGACTACGTCCATGCCACAATTCATGTATCATTTGAAAGAGATCTCAGTTTATGTATATGTATCTATACTTGCTTGTAGGATTTCGGATGACAGACCGGTTCCCCACACTGATTTATAAAGCATTTCATCCCTCGCTTTGGTTCGACCTTCATGCTTTAGGGGGCATCTGTTACACAACATTTTGTCACTGTCCCTGTACTCCCTATTCCTTGATCCTAGAGGACCTCTATAGTGAACCCTGCATGCTTTACCTTCATGAAGAAACTCCCTTTTTGTTATTGCTTTATGGCTAATAATTACTATATTTTCAGATATATTGATTCTTCTTCTTCTGTTTCTGCTCCTCCTAAATGATTATTCCCCTGCCTACCTAGATAACTTCGGTAACCCATCGATTCTTTGATAACTCATCGAAAGCTATCCCTCTCCATGAGCAGATAAACTCCCTTTTGCACAATTTCCCCTAAAAATTTTGTTTTGCCCAATTTACTAGGCCGGTGCTAATGACCTTTGTCTTCCCCACACAGATGTGTAGAGATTAGCACTATTCCTCACGCTGATCGGTGCGACTGAGCTGTGTTCCAATCGCGTCGGTCCTGTTATGAAAATTTGTTTAAATTAGAGCTGATTCTTCCAGCTCTAGAAGCTTTGTAACGGAAGTCTGGTAAATGGTTTGGCTGAATGGAGTCAAGGATGACTGTTTGGGATCCTCTCCCCTATAATGATGGAACTGCCTCAAGGGATAAGTCCTTCTCCCATGAGAAGATGATCCATCTCCCATCCATATTTCCTATATAAACCTCCCTTCATCCCAAGCACAAGCTAGCGCTAGTTATAGTGAGAGGGTTGGCTGAGTGTGAGTATACTATTTTGATTAGACAAGAAAATTATTAATAGTTGTAGCCACCTTGTTGTGTGAGGGAGAAGTGTGTTTGGCTTGGAGTGAAGTCTAAAGGGAAGAGCCTTTGAACTATTGTTGTTTGAATCCATCATGGAAAGCTAGCAGAAGTGTGTGGGAACCTGGTTTTGTTAGAGGTAGACCGCAACATTAAGATGAATGGTTGTAATATCTCTTTGATATTAATCTATGAAACTATTGATTGATTTCCTACATGTTTTGTAATATTACATATTCGTGTCTTGATGCTTTTTGACTCATTATGTAGTTTAAATTGCAATTTGTCTATTATTATGTTTGTGTGTTGTTGTTGTTTACTTGTTTCAAGAGCTTGAAGAAGGAAGCAAGAGATTGCTGAAGTGAGCAAGCGAAGACATCAGCAAGCAAGATAAGTGACCAAGAGGTAGGCCCTCTTGATTGATTCTAACCTAAGGAAATCTTCCATAGAATGTATTTGTTGTGGCTAGACCCATTATTGGGCTAGAGGAATTCATTCCTGTCTGCACTTATAATTTTACATCACCACAATACCTAACTGCAAAATATGTCATCCATAAGCAAAAAATGTGTTATATATACTATAGATTCTTTATACTTCTTACTTTCTAAATAACCATAAACATAATAGATAATAAGTCTAAAAATATAGGAACAAAGCATTCAAAATGAAGAACTTGGGTACACTATCATTGTTCATCATCAGTAGAATCCACTGGAGTGGGGTCCTTCATGGTAAAACTAGGTAGCTTTGAGTGGGTTATGCAAGGGATGTGCTGCTTGATTCGACTTAACTAACCACTCTATTGTTGTAGATGGAGTTAATTTTTCTATGGTTATTTGGTGACATATGAATTCACCGATTACCCCCAAGGGGTTGCATTCACGTAAGAAGAGAATTGTTCAAGAGCTTTTTCCAGAATTCTCTTTATCATCCATGATAGGTGCATCATCTGATTTTACTGTGTTACTCACCCACAAGTATTGCCTGGATCTAGGGTCACTATTTTCTACTCATCCATGTCCAAATCAAGGTCTTCCACTATCTGTAGATTTTTTCTCCCCACTTTGTGGCCAGTTTCTTAACTGGGTTGGAGTTGCTGGCATGGTAAGCTTAGGTTGTTTCATCAATTATATGCGAGGTTGGATTACGCCCTTGTCCCATACCAACTACCCCACTTGAGGATCTTAGTTTGATCACCGGTGATAGGGCTACATTTCTTTGCCTCCCTTGTCCTTGGCTTCCACCTTCATTGTTCTTTGTTCCCTTCACTTGACCCGTTTTTCTGCCATTTCCTATAAAATTCTCTTATTTTTCCTGCATGCTCAGCTTTCCGCCAGCCTAGGGCCACAGGTTGGGTTCTCGACATTGGCAGAGGTTGTGCCCCTGCTGGAGACCTGCTTCAAATACAAAAGAAACTAGTCAAGTAAGGAACACACTCCACTGTCTGCAAGTAATTTAATGCCAACACAGGATTCTAATTCCATAATTTTTGCATGCCTTCCTCTTCCTAGTGCAATGCTTGAACGAACTGGCCATGCTAACTATTACCATGCCATTAGTAGTATCCAAAAGTTTCCAACAATAATTGATTTCATCAACTAGCCATTATTATAGGAATTGAAATGGGTTTCGAGTTGGTCGTGGGACTAATCCCATAGCCCATCCAACCCCTTGCTTAGAAACCCCATACAAAATGCCTAGGAAGTGGGAATTGAGACCCTATTTTCTATGTTATCACTTCGTAGTTTCCCATTGCTATAGAGAGAAACCCAGAGGTAACCACAAAACTACTTTGGAAGTTGGGATCTAGCCCTTCCAGCTTTAGAGAGGGATCTCTCTATATGATTTAGATTAGTTGTTTTGAGATATTAGGCTAGCTATTTTATTCAGAGTTTGGTTTTAAAAATATTTTGTTGAAAACTATAGGGAATTTCCATTGGGCATGGAGTCATGAGTCTTGGGGTGATCAAATACAAAAATGATAGAACACATGTAACAGGGAAAGGTAGGCAAGTTTTTAAATCTTTAGAGCATTTGTGCAGTGAATGGAATAAAAAGATTTATATTAAATTAAACATAGAGCATGCTACGATGAAATATATATTTAATATTAGAGTGTAAACATAAATATTATTTATAAACCAGAGGAGAGTGTATTTAAACAAATTATGCTCCTAATCTTCCTTAAATAATAGAGACAAAAGAACATATGGAAAATTGGGAAAATAACAATTTCACATGAGAGGAGACATCACCAATTTTTTGACAATGGAATCCTATAACAAACATTATGTATTAATGAAATTGATCACTTCATTCTATGCACAAATTACATCAAAAGGTCTTCTTTCTACATACAGGTTAAAACCTTTTCTAAGTCTTATATCTAAATATTTATATAAAACTATTACATCTTAGATCGGATTTCAAAATAAAATATATTTACAAAATAATACATGTTAAAGACATAGATATTTTAGATATAAGAGAAGAAAAATAGGGAAAATTCATTGAACTCTATTGCGTTGTTGAGGCTATGTAGGAATCTAATGATGTTTGTAGCTATTTTGCTGCTAATGTTGTTCCTCTGACGTTGAAAATTTTGTGCTTCAGTTACACTTCACTCAATCAACTCTAGCAAACAATCCCACCTTTCTTCACTTGGGATAGAAAAGTTAACCATATTTCTATGCCTTTAATCCACCTCGTGTAAGTGTCAAAAGATGGCTTTATTGACAAAATGGTGGGTGATTTCATGTTGAATTTTCAAATCAAACTATATTCCCTATATGAATGCTTCTCCACCAATAATTCCTTTGGACTTTAAAAATTTGGAAGCATCAAAACCTATATTACACAATTGTTCTTGGTAGTTTTCTAATGGGATCAATTTTCCATTAGAATGCCAAGTGTAGGTAAACCATTTTCTTGTAGTAGTGCGAATTTTCTCTTGAACTTCGTGACTTGCAACTCAAGGTCTTTGCATTTATTCTCCATACATATCATCAAATTCCTTTTTGTTAAGACCTCGTTAACTGCCATGACTATAGTTGTACTGTCAGGAATGTTTAGGTCTTCTATGTCCTCCTTGGTCTTAGAATTTAACAGCTTGTTGATCTTTTTGCCTCTTACAAACTATGCTCGAAATCTGCCTTTGTGTTTTGTATTGTAGTTTTGTCTCTTTTCACAAGTTCTTCCTACTCAAAATTAATATGAATTAAAGATGACATGTATGTTATGTTGGCATTTATATTCTACCAAATGTTGTTCTTAGCCTCTACCAACATCTGAGGGATAAAGGACTAATCCTCATATTTCTGTAACTATTGGATGATCTTGTAATTTTTTGCATTTCTAACAAATAGGAACTGTCAGTTTTAATTTTATTCTCCTCCATATGAGTTAAGGCTACTTACAGTTTCTCTTTCTTGGCCTGAGATGATGATAATTCATCCAAAGCTTTGGTAATGTCTTCTATAGACTCTAAAGTTGTGGTATTTGTTGAATTTTTTACTACTGTAGATGTTCCTAATGTAGATGCTATTGCTACTTCCCATTGTTCTTTTTCTTTCAACAATACTTTGATGCCCTACTCCATCTTTTGTATTTGTGCATTTTGTTCAACCACTATCGTAAATAAGTTTTCTTTCTCCATTTATATATTAGAAACTTATTTAGCTTGAGGATATTCTGTGGAGGGTATCTTCAGTTGATTCCTCAATGATTGAATGTCTACCTCCTTAATCTTTATGTACTCTTCTACTACTTTGATGTCCTTTGGGTCATGTCCTAGCTTTATGATCAAGTCTTCTAGTGTTAGGTTCCTATAATACTAGTCTATTGTCTTATTATTATTTTCATTGTAGCCACTTATTATTATTGGTGTGCCCTTGTTGTCCACATATTTTTATTAGTGTGCCCCATAGAAGCCCACTATTGTTATTGTTGTTCCCTTACATTATTATTGTTATGTAGACTCTGATTATATTGTGACCTCTTAGAGTCCTATATATAGAAAGGGGTTTTGTCATTCGAATCATCAAAGAATTAATCATTTGTGTAATGTAAAGGAGGTTTCCCCATTGAAGAGGCTGAATTTGAATTCGTTTATCTCTCTTTTATTCCATTTTGTGAGTTGGTTGGATAACACTTGGTATCAGATCTTTGGATTCTAGGGTTTCGTTGCTTCAAACCGGCCATCATGGAATTTTTTCTATAACTCTTTTTATATGAAGTTTCAAAAGCTGAAATTAAAACCCATTTGAGATGAACTCTTTGATAACCTCATTTCCTAATTTTAGATCTTGTCTTGCTATATTTTCTAAAATAAGAGCTAAGAAAGTTAGGGTTTTTGCAGGTTCCTGAATTCCATCTCAAACAAGTGACCTTGGGAAAATCATCATAACTCTCTCTCTAAGAATCAGATTCTGATTGTGTAAAAAGAGACAGAAACGAATGGAACATACTTTGTTGGGTATCATTTTCAAGGGTGAAGGTAGAAACAGTGACACGTGACACTTCGTACAATTTTGGTCTACTGAACCTGTCTATAATTAAGTCATCATGGGAGATATGACATAACTCTTTCTTGCAGAATGTAATTTTGACCAGACTTGTGGGGTTTGAAAGAGGACATAGAGGGCTATCACAGGACACAAATTTCAGACCTTGGATATTTGAAGTTGCAGATAAAAATTAGTTTGAAGTGACTCAAATGGCAGAATGAAGCATAATTATCATTAATTGACTCCTCAAAGAAAAAAATGGAAACACCTAGTAATCAACGTGAAATCTCTAGCATGAATCATGAAGAAGAGGAAGAAATGGAATATGATATATACAAATTATGAGACCAAGTGTAACAAATTACACTCTCACAAAAAGTAACAAAAGCTAATATGGATGGTTTAAAGAAAGGAATGGAAGCTAAGATGAATTGCGTGGAAGCTAATATGGATGGCATGGAAACTAAGATGGACGGTTTATAAGAAAATGTTCAAGTTTTGAAGAAATACATGGAAGGTTTGAAAGGCAGTTTGGAGAACTTGATACAACAAATGCTTCCTAATGGTGAAAAGGTAGTAGACGAAAGTCGTGATGAGAAAGAAAGAAATGTTAATAATGATTTCATATAATCTAATGCTAGATTGTAGACCCACCATGTTCCAAAGATCGATATGAGGAATTTTTATGGCCAGGATACTGTAACACAGATACTATAGATGGAGCAATATTTTGATCTCCATAATATGCAAAACACACAAAAGGTACACATTGCAACTTTTTATTTGGTACCTAATTAGTTTGTATGGTATCGATGGCTTTTCTCTCATAAAAAAATTGTTACTTGGCTAATGTTTATGGAGGAAATGGTAGCACATTTTGAGGATACAAAAAGAAACACCTACTTTATCCAATTGATAAATCTCAAAGAAAAGGGTACAATGGTGGATCACATTAAGGACTTCCAAAAATTGAATATAAGGGTAAAAGATATTCTAGAGGAGCATAGGATTGATGTGTTCATAAGTATTTTAAATGATAACATCCAACATGAGGTTCACCTTTCAGAACTTGATTCATTGGAGAGGGCATTCAGTTCGGCAAGAAATATTGAAAGAAAAATTATGGAAAGAAGGAAGGCTACCACTCATGACTATAACGATGGAAGTGTTGTTGCCCCTAGCCTTCCACAACCTACAAGGTTGACACCTCAACAATTGGAAGAATAAAGAGAAAAATGGATTTGTTACATTTGAGATATAAAATACACTAAACACCATAAGTATGCTGAGAAAAATTATTTTACATAGATTTCAAAGAGGAGGAAGAAAAGGAACAAGAAATGTCAAAAGAAGAGGATATACAGTAGGAACCAAATGTAGAGAAAGAAGAAATGAATCTAACCATATCTTGTAATGCATTGGCAAGAATTACCACTCCTCAAACTCTCAAGATGGAAGGACATATCAAGAAGAAAAATGTGATAGTGTTGATTGATTCAGGTAGTACCCATAATTTTATTCATTATAAGATAGCCAAGGAATTGAATTTCTTCCTATATTTAGCACCTGAGTGTCAAGTAATGGTTACAAATGGAGGAACCATAAATTTCTCTAGAAAGTGCCATAATACCAAACTATCCATGGGAGAATATTTATTGAATAGTTCAATGTGTTCCATTCCAATGGGTGGTGTTGATGTTGTACTAGGAGTCCAATGGCTAAAATCTTTGGGTACGATAGCTTTTAATTTTCAAGAACTTTTCTTCAATTTTTTCTTGAAAGGGAAGGAATTTGAATTAAAGGGTATCACAAGGAAACCTGGAGAGATAATTAACTCTAACAACATGAAAAATCTTCTAAAGAAATAAAAAAAGGGCGTAATTGCACAATTATGTTCACTAGATGTTCCCACATCGAAATCATCTATTTCTCTATATCTCTAAAACGTTTTGGACAATCATTCCAAGGTATTTGAGACTCCCAAAGGCCTCCCATCTATTCATGATCATTATCATGCTATTCATTTAATTCTAGGAAGTGTTCCTTCAAACATCATACCTTACATATATCCATATGCCGACAAGAGTGAAATTGAATGTATGGTTACAAAAATTCTAGAGAATGCTATAATTCAGCCTATTCAAAGTCCTATTTTTGCTCCAGTAGTATTGATGAATAAGAAGTGTGGATCATTTCACATGTGTCTGCATTATAGGGAGCTCAAAAAGCTCACTATTAAAGATAAATTTTCCATTCTTGTCATTGATGAATTATTGGATGAATTACATGGAGAAATTCCAAAAACAACATTTATAACTCATGAGGTTAATTATGAATTTTTGGTCATGCCTTCTGGCCTTACCAATGCACCTTCTTCATTTCAAGGTTTGATGAATTCCAGTTTCAAACCCTTCCTTAGAAAATTTGTTTTAGTAATTTTTGAAGATATACTAATCTACAAAAAGTCTTGGAAGGATCATGTTAAACATGTTCACAAGGTGCTCATACTATTGGAGGAGAAACAATTATATGAAAAAGCCTCCAGATGTTTCTTTGGAGTACAGGAGGTGGAATATCTGGGTCACATTGTATCTCATGAAGGTGTAAAGGTAGAGCCTAGAAAAATTAAATCCATTAAGGAATGTAAAATCCCCACATCCATAAAACATATTCGAGGATTTCTTAGGTTCACAAGGTATTATCACAAGTTTGTTAACAATTATGGGAGAATAGCACCACCTCTAACAAAATTACTAAACAAAGATTCATTTTCTTGGACTCTAGAAGCAACGAAGTCCTTTGAACATATTAAAGAGGAAATGAGCCAAGCATCGGTCTTAGCTACTCCAAACTTCACAAAAACCTTTATTGTGGAATGTGATGTCTCAAAAAATGGAATTGGTGTTGTTTCAATGCAAGGAGAAAGACCCATTTCTTTCGAAAGTCGTTCAATCAATGGAAATTATTTACGAAAATCTATTTATGAGAAGGAAATGTTGGCAATATTATATGCACATCAAATGGTGACCTTACCTAATGGGAATACACTTCAAGGTAAAAACACATCATGATAGTCTTAAATACTTTTTAGAACAAATATTGTCTTCAGAAGAGCAAAATAAATGGGTCACAAAGATGATGGGTTATGAATTTGAAATCATCTACAAAAAAGGGAAGAAAAATGTTGTTACAGATGCACTCTTAAGAAAGAATGAGGATGTGGAAGCATTTCTTTGTGCAATTTCTATTATCCAACTAGATTGGATAAGCAAAGCAAGGCATGAATGGAATAATGACGAGGAAGTGTGGACATTCATTCACAAGTTACAGTAAGATCCTAGTACATCTGGTACATTGAGTTGGAAAAATGATTTGTTATAGTACAAAGGTCACTTAGGCCTCTCTGAGAATTCCCAACTCAAACAAAAGATTCTTCTGGAATTTCACATCTCTCCCTAAAGAGGGAACTCATGATTTTTAAAAAGTTATCATAAGGTTAAGAAGGGTTTTTTTGGGATGGCCTTAAATCTAATATTCAAAAGTTTGTGGCGGAATGTTTTGTTTTCCAATAAAAACAAGTTGAGACAATTAATAACCCGGGTCTATTAAAACCTTTATCCATTCCATGTCAACGTTGGGAGGAGGTTTCAATGGATTTCATCACAGGTTTACCAAAGTCTGAAGGAATGAGTGTCATCATGGTGGTAGTTGATAGACTTACCAAGTATGCACACTTTTGTGCATTATCTCATCGATTTAAATTTAGTACAGTTGCTACTACATTTATGGAAGGAATTCAAAAGCTACATGGAGACCCAAAGATTATTGTACGTGACAAAGATCCCATTTTCACTGGAAATGTTTGGAAAAAAATATCTTCTTGTCTTGGTACTCACTTAGCTCATAGCACATCTTATCATCGTCAATCTGATGGGAAAACTGAGATAGTGAACAAATTTTTGGAAGGATATCTTCTTTTCTTTGTATCTGATAAACATACACAATGGTTCAAGTGTTTTCCTCTGGCTAAATGGTGGTATAACACTTCCTTCCATACTGGAACAAAAATGACACCATTTATGAAACTTTATGGATATCATTCACCATCCATAACATCATTTTAAAAATAAAATTCTAAGGTTCAAGCAGTGGAAGATCACATAGAGCATCAAAAACAAGCTCTCCTTGTTCAATTTAATCTCTTTGTATATTGAAAATATACTTTAGTGAGTTGAAATTTGGGAATTGGATGAAACTGGAGATTGGACTATTTTTTCTGCAGTAGGTGACTATATTATGTCTTCTATTTGAGTAGAAAAAGTGATAAGAATTCCTTACACAATCACTGTGGTTGTTTGTTTTGTGTCCCTTTTCTCTGGAGTTTCATCTTGAATAATAATTACTCAAGGCTTAAACAAAGGATTTATATGAGAATTTGACTTTTGAGTAGTGGCTAGGTCTTTCTTTTTCCTTTTGAAAACTATAAACTCTCCATCCTGATTATCAAAATTAGTAGGGGACAAGGATTCCCTTTCCCTCTTCCCCTCCATTTCCTTGGGAAGAGGTGCTTGCATATATGATGGGCTGACTATTTTTTCTTTAGCTTCCTCTAAAGTTACCTCTTTTAAATCCTCTTGATTTTCATATTGTTCAATTTTAGGCCTCAGTGTGTGCATAGGTGGTACTCTTTTGTTTCAATCTAAGCTTAGATATGATACCCGGGGGATCATAGGACCAAGAGAAACTAAGCTTGAATTTCATCTGGGTTAAAATAACATCCACTTCCTTTGATGCATATCTGGCGTTGATAATATAGGGTCCTATATGAGCCTTCAACTTGAACCATACCTTCTTCTTGTAGGAGAAAAAATGTAGCTCATCCATGTTTAGCATTTGCCTAGTGTATTCTAATGCAAATATCCTAACTGGTACAAACACTAGCAACCTGTAAGGAGGTAATTATGATCCATAAACTCTAATATTAGTCTAGTTCTAGTATAAATACCAGTCTTCAACTTTGGATTGCTCTAACAAGTGTAAAAATTTCTTTATCTTTGGTGAGATCCTTGGGATTGTATCACTGCTAAATAAACATAGTGAGGAATGTAAAAAATTATCAACAAAATTAGTCAAAGGATACTCCTCTCAGTTATTTCTAACCAGAGAAGTTTAATGAATCACTGACGAAGGGTTTCCTTTCCTATCTGTCTTCTGTAATGTGAACTTAAACTTGTCAGACTGATAATATAGCATAAGGTAAACTAGCATCGATTTTGATACTTAAAGACACCTTCAACTTTGAAATTGACAAACTGGTCATTGATTGAGTTGGCCAAAAACTGAATATAATTGAAAAGGATTGACAGTTGTTTTCCAACTACAAAAATAGATAAAAATCCTAATACTATCTCATCTACCCACTGATCATTATGGTACCTCAGCAGTGAGGTTACCATATAAATTACCTGCTTGGACATTTTAGGGAAAATTGAGACTGGATATGGAGGATTAGTCCATGGTAATTCAACATTTTTTTGGAAGAAAACACTCAAACATTTGGGCTCTTTGAGGGAATGTCAATGTTTTATACAACTCCATTAAAACATCAGTAGAAAAAGGATGATAGGAGGCATGATATTCAATTTGCAGGGCCTGGAAGATACTTTCAGGGGAAATAAAAAAATGACTTCATTTTTATGGGAAATGAGAACACTTTGACTTGGAAAATATTAGAGATGGAACTAGACAGAGAAATCATGGAAAAAGTGAGTTTAGGGGAAAACAAACTGAGGGAGAAGGGATTTCAAAACACTCAGGTCATCACTTTTTTCCATGAAATTATGCTTTGCCCAATTGTTGAGCTCAAACAGGTCAAATTCAGATTGGGCCTTAACAATTGTATAGCAGGTGTCTATCAGGGGATATTTTTCAAAATGTAGGACTCGGGGAATGAGGGGATTTGATTCTGTAACCTTTCCCTTTCCTTTACAGTTTGACATTGTGAAAATGGAGAAGGCGACCGCAAGAACAACACTAGAGAAAATATTGATAGAGAAAGGGATGAAGAATAGGGTTACCTGTGAAAAATTGTCGATTATGTGCAGGGAAGGTTGTTGTTGAAGGCTGGTAGTTAGTCGAAGTGCTTTTTTGTAATTTGTAGGATTAATGTCATGTTAAAAGGGACAAATTATTGCTTCCTTGGGTTTTATAAAAAGTTGAATTGGTTACATAATGGAAATATTAATGCCCATGGAGTGGGAGGGATTTAAGTGCAAAATGGATAGACCACCGTAATTAATGTCATAACGTCCATTCAGAATTTCACAATAATTTTTTTAATGTTAAACGTGTATATGACATGGATAGGAGTGATGTGGTTGGACAGATGGCAACAATGAATTGGTAGGGGTAATGGGTATGTGGCAGGAGATGAATGGTGAAGGGGCAGACACATGACAAGCGAGGAGTGGTAGAGGGACGAGTCGTTGGTGGGAGAGGAGTGGTGGAGGGACAAGTCATTGGCGGGAGATGCATGTGGTATTTCGGGGGGGGGGAATAGATCTTGGTGGGATTTATCACAACCCTTGATTCCTGAGTGATCTTTATTTATACACAAAAAAGTAATTTTGTCATTTTATTACATAGTATAAACCATAAAAACCAAATTAGCAACAATTACCAAGGTTTAAAACCTTATAATTTGACATTTTTTGGAATTTTTGAAGCGACACTTTGATTAGCTTGCTATAGGGGCCCAATTTTTCTTTATTTTTCTAGTCTTTTGTTCATCTTTTTTTCACATATATATCATTTTTTATATCCCCTACTTTATTTTTCTTTTCTGTCTCTTTCCTTTTTCTTCATTTTTCTTTTGTATTTTTGAAAACAAATTGTAGAATGAGATCATTATTTATAACATCTCCTAGGAGAAAATCATCAGATAATCATCAATTGATCTTATCAATTATAGGACCATAATAGTCTATAGTTGGCTTCAATTTCTTGGCATCAATACAAATCCACCACCAATACCCTAGATGAGTTCCTTCCAAACAGAGGTTCCCCGACTAGGAAATTTGAGATCAGAGGACTAGACTAACCCATAAATTGACCAATCGGGCTTCTCTGCTGATGAGGGTCATCATTGGATAAATATATGGACCTTAATACGCCTCCAAGCTTACTAAAATAAACTCTTCTTATAATTTCTTACATGTTTTAATTATATTTTGCTTAATGAGATGAGTAAAAGTATGATGTTATGTCTAGTTGTCTAATGTGCATTGATTACAGGAGTTTGGGAGAAAATTATGGCAAATTATGTCTAATTAAGGTGCATGAAATTGAGTGAGACAAGAAGGAGATATTATAGGAGATGTATCATCCTCAATAAATCCTCACTCATTTGGATATCCCTCAATCAAATCACACTAGCTCGGAGTTGCGGGCAGTTGAGTCATGAGGATCATTGGCAGCCGAGCCACTGATACTTAAGAACTAGCTTATCTCAAGATGGGGATCCAAGCCTCCCTATATTTATGGAATTTGTAGGAACTTTTAGTTGTATAAATAGGGATGCCTAGAGCCTCATTATGATTTAGATTTTTTTATGGAAGGTGGCTAAACATTTTTGAGTTGAATGATTGTGAGAAAACACTGCTATGTATTTTTTTGATATGATAATGAAATGAGCATTCCCTTGATCCAACATTGATTTGAATTAGAGGGCTGAAACTCTTGGCTTAGGGCCTAACCCTAGTAGTAGAGGTACCTCTTACTTTTCTTGTATGCTTAAGTTATTTCATAGATTACTTGTTGAAGCGATTTTGGCATTGTTACATTACAAGTATTGGTGAATTTGATTAGTTTGCTTCCATTTATCCATAGCTTTAGCAATAGATTTAGAGAGATAGAGAAATACAAAAAAGGCTGATAATAGGTGGATTTTTCCTCATTCCTCCCTTTAGGGATCATGGTTTGAGGAAAATCCCTCATTTAGCCCAAAAAGACGGAATTTTGATTTCTTATGAAATTTAGGGTTTTTCTGCTAACTAGGTTAGCATCTATCAATTTTCAAACATAGGTTACAATTTTCATTTATGATACCTTCAAATTTGTATTAGATTTCATGATGTTTTCGTAATAAGCTGCAAGCATTTCCATGGATGAACTAGGCAAATAAATGATGAAATTTTTCTTTCTTATGTTGATGTAAACCTCTCTTGTTTTGACATGATTTATGGGTAAATTCCAACAATGATGTGTATATTGCAGTAGCTTCAATAGGTAGGAAGACCTCATATCAACAGCCTTAGCCTGACCTTACCCATCCATGATCACCAAAAGCCACTAATTGCATAATTTGAGTTATCATTTCACATGGACAACCTGCCATGCATCTTGAGCAAATCCAACCATCATACAACTTTGGTTTGAGTTCAGAGGGAGTCCTAACCACTTCCTTGCCTTATTCCTTCCCTCACTCACCTTCACTAAGCCCCGTACCACTGTCTAAATCACTCCCTATGATTTTGGCATGTTCCTATAGGAAAATAGGGGATCATGTAGGTGAATTATGACATCCTATAAACATCCTGTAGGATGACCTGTAGTGGCATGTTTTGAGCCTGATTTGTGAGAAATGTATGTCGGAAGATAGGAGAAGACCCTTGCTTGCCTCCCAAGCCATATGACCCATCACAAAAATCTCTCTCCACACTTAACCCACCTACCATACAATCAAGAAGGATTAGCATTCATGTTTTCACAAAGAAAAGACAAAAATAAAAAGGTTGTTATGCTTATTCATATGCACAACAATTAAGTATTTGATTACATTAGATTGCATGCTTAGGTTAGCTAGGGTTTCACATGTGTTAGCTTAGAATTCTTATGAAGAAAGGTATCTTAACAAATAGATAAACGAGTTTTGTGTTTAAGCATCCATTTCAATCTTTCATTATTGCAGTAGGTAAGATTTCAATTTTCTCAATTAGGGTAAAATTCTCCCTTCTCTATGGGTAATCAAACTTATTCTAAATCAATAGAGGGTAGTTTGAGAAACCCTAGTGGTCTATCACCCAGCTCAGTAGTGACAATAGAGTGGACCAATTGCATCTATTTGTGTATACAACACTTCCACCTCCCCATTTGTACAAACCCCGAGTTGATGAAGTAAAGTTGGTAGCCACAGAAGTTGCAACATTCTTGCCGTAATAGTGGTGATCATCACTTTTTGGTGCAATTGCTGATTTCTCCTTTCTTTCTTCGATTTCTTATCTCTTTAATTCTACTATTAATTTCATTTTTGCAAGATATTTTTAAGTTGGTTTTCTTTCATTTCCATTATACAAGTGATTTCATTTAGCAGTTAGTTTCAATTAAGTTGTCTTTTCTATTCTGGAATTAGTCTTAAATCTTGAAAAAAAATGAAACACTTCTTTCATGCATCGTAGGAATAGGGATAACTTATGGAAATTTCTACCAAATACCCCCACCACTTCAAATAACCAACCTTCCCTCTTCGTCGGTGGTTGTGAATTAAAGGACGCCTTAGGCGAACAACCAAAGATTTTTGAAGAGCCTATAGGGGAAGAAGAAGAACCCATTCCAACTGACCTAATGGCTTAAAATAGAAATGAAATGGGAGATAAAGAAAGAATTGACGGTGATTTTCTCATCATAGAAACCAATGGGGATGCCAAGATGAAGAACATAAGCCCCTCTGCTCTTCCTTACTTCCATGGCCTAACCATAGAAGATCCAGATACTTTCTTGTTTGAATTTGGTGTCATATGCAGAACTTATGACTACACCACTGATGATCAGAAGTTGAAATTATTCCCATATTCTCTCAAGGATGTAGCTCTGTGTTGGTTCATGGGTTTACCTAGGTATAGTATCACCACCTGGGCTTAGATGCAACAAGCTTTCAGCAACAAGTATAGGGACTACTGCAAGTCCAAAGACACTAAAGAGGAAAGCTTTAGAATGACGTTGGGGCATGATGAGTCCTTAGAGGATTATGATGAAATATTCTAGCATAACTATAAAAGGGCCAGGTTCACACTTGATACTGAGTCACTTAAGCTAGTCCTACTCAGGGGGATTAGAGAACATATCCTGGATACCCTAAACCTACTATCAGGAGCAGAAATCTACCAACTACCCTATGAATATATGAAGACCGTATTTAAGAACCATTATATGGAAGCTAGGAAAAAGGGTAGGGGTAGTCAAATAGTGGCCAACGCATCCTCTTCCAACACATCTATAAGAAGTGAAATTGGAAACATGTTGGAAGATTTTAAGAGTGAAATGTTGCAAACCCTTTCCCTACAGATGGACACTATGCAAATCAAGAGGAAGAAGGGGGAAGCAGAGAGAGCATTGGCCATCTTCTGTCGTAGATGCACAAGGAGGCACCCTAGGAATGAATTTCCATTAATCCTTATAGAAATTTTCTCGATCAGTGAAGAAAACCACTCCATAGACATATGCCCTTCTCTGCCTAGACTAAAAGTTGTGTATCTAGGTAACTGAAGGGGTGACTAAACAACTCTTCTACATAAATCAAAGGAGGCCTCATGGGCCTCCACCATACTAGTAGGGCATGCAAGGGTCATCCTATAAATATTGCAACCCTATCCATAACACATCCATTCCCTCTTGGGCCCCCTTGTTCATCCCTCTTAGTCTACACCTTCTACCTGGTATTTTTCACCTCAATACCATTCCCAGCCGATCAACCAATGATATAAGCCATATACACCTTAACAAACTTAGTGGAATTCACCACAGAAGGGGTGGAGACCCCCATACAACAATGCTCTAGCTTTATTGCCCTCACCTCCTACTCAACAACAACTTTTACACTTTGCTCCACCTAAACAACCTTAGTTTCCTACCAAAACAAACCCAAACCTGAACAATAGATAGGCACAATAGGTATGCAATAGAGAGAAATCTTACCCTACTTATGCTATGGAAATTCAAGAAATCAACCTTAGATTTGCAAGAGTGCTCTCGGATAATCAACCTCCATCTCCACGTAGAGAGAGTGAGAAAGAAAGAGAAAAAAGTATTCCTAGAGTGAATCCGCCACCCTTTCCTGAAAGATTAACTCATCAAGTCTAGCCTAACCTAGAAGAGAATGAAATTATGGGTGAATTGAAAAATATGTGTGTCAAAATCCCACTTCTCTAAGCTATTAAGGACGTGCCTATTTGCAGTAAGCGAATAAAAGAGAAGTGTTTCAAACATCTAAGAAGTTGAAAAAGAGATACCCCTACCATTAATGCCATTGGACAACTATCTGACGTAATGCTAGGATGGGTAATTTTCCCAACATATTTAGACCCTGGAAGCCTTGTAGTAGATGTACAGATCAATGGCACCATTGTCCCACATACCTTAATTGATCTTCGGGTTGCCATTAATGTAATGACTTAGGACATTATGCTCAAGCTGAATCTCCAGGGTTCATTAAGAAATACCACGAAAGTCTTGCAACTTGTAGACCGATCCACAATATATCCTGAGGGGATTACCGAAGATGTGATGGTCTCCATTGACTCTTGAGAATACCTTGCAAACTTCTTAGTTCTCCAGCCTAAGACCAAATTTATTGGTTATCCTCTCATACTTGGGAGGCCTTGGTTAGCCACTACCGATGCCTACATCAGTTGTAGAGTTGGAAACATCACTACCAAATATGGTCATATATCAAACCAGTTGCTCATGCACCTTCCTACTCAGCCATATCTAGAACATGACTTACCTTTGTGGCTAGAAGAGGAGGATGAAGATGAAGTCTACTCCACCCAACTCTATACCCTAGAAGCCTCCATGGGAGGAGGACATCCTAATGAAGATGATTTGACTAAACACATTCTCCAAATCCACCTCCCAACACCTTATCTCTAGAGGAAGTAGTGAAGGAAACCAAGAAAAACCATCGGATTGATCTATGCTTAGCTGATTCAAACCCTACTTGTGTCAAGACAATAGAATTCGGCTCTAAAAAAAACTGAAAATCAACCCCTCTCTTTCTTTACCCCAAGAAGAAGAGTTATGTAATATGCAAAGAGAGAATTTGGATTCCTTTTCTTGGAATTACAAAGAGATGAAGGGAGTCAACCCCTTGGAGTGTACTCACCACACTTATATGAAATAAGTTTGCAAACTAGTCCGACAACCCCAAAGGAGAATGAATCCAGCTCTCAAAGATATAGTCAGAGAAGAGCTTCGAAATATGCTGGATGTAGGATTCATCTACCCTATCTTAGATAATGAGTAGGTATCTCCTTTAGTGCTGCTTCCAAAGAAAAATGGAAAATGGAGGATTTGTGTTGATTACAGAGAGTTAAACAAAGCAACAAAGAAGGACCGTTTCCCTCTACCTTTCATTGACTAAGTGTTAGATGGCCTGCTAGGGAAAGCGTTTTTCCCTTTCTTAGATGGGTTTAGTGGGTACAATCAAATCAATATTAGCTCTGAGAACAAGGATAAAACCACCTTCACCTATCCTTGGGATACTTTCGGTTATAGGGTCCTTCCGTTTGGTCTATGCAATGCCCCCGCCACTTTCCAGAGGGAAGTCCTAAGTATCTTTGCAAGGATAGTCCATAATGAATTAGAAATTTATATGGATGACTTTACAACCTCTAGATTTGATTTCCAGGAGGCTCTCTCTAACCTGGCTAAGGAGCTAAACAAATTGATCAAAATGAGCTTATCCCTTAGTCCTGAAAAATGTGAGTTCTTGATGACTGCAAGGACTATTCTAGGTCACTCAATATACCAAGAAGGACTACAGGTAGATGAAAATAGTATAGCTATCATCAAAACAGTCCCAACTCTACAAAAATAGAGGGATGTCAGAAGTTTTTTAGGTTTAGCCAGATACTACAGGAGATTTATAAAATATTTCAGCAAGTTACCTTCTTCTTTATTTGGGTTATTGGCCAAAGACTTCGAATTTTTATGGTGAAAAATATGTAAAGAAGCCTTAGGCACCCTAAAGGACAAGTTGACTATTACACCTATTCTCAGAGGCCCAAATCGGGCTCTTCCTTTTCATATACATGTTGATGCTTCTCACAAAGCTATAGGAGTAGCTTTAGGCTAGATAGATGAAAATCTACCTTATGCCATTTACTTCATCAGTAAGAATCTGTCGAAAGCCAAGCTAAACTACACAGTGATTGAAAAAGAGCTCCTAGTTGTTGTGCATTTATTGAATAAATTTAGGCATTACATTACTGGTTACCAAACATTTGTACATACTAACCATGAAACAATTAAATACTTGATGAATAAACCTGATGTAAATGCCTAGATTATTAGATGGTTACTTTTATTGCTACAATTTGATTTAACAATTATTGATAAGACTGGAAAGGAGAATGTTGTTGCAAATTTTCTATCTAGATTGACTTTGCCTGTAGGGGAGGAAGGAATGGTTGATGATAAACTACTAGATGAACATTTATTCACCATTTTGGTTCTGCCTCCATGGTTTGCTGACATAGAAAACTACTTGGTGCTTGCACAGTTTCCACCAAACTTGTCCTCCAAGGACAAGAATAGGATTAGAAGAAAGAGTGCCCCATTCACTTGGATTGGGGGAAATCTATTCAAGATAGGTTCGGATCAAATTCTAAGAAGATGTGTCAGGGAGGAGGAAGTATTCAACATCCTTATGGCCTTTCATGATGGGCCTTGAGGAGGTCACTTTGTAGGCAAAAGAACAACACTCAAGGTATGCAAGCTAGTTATTACTGGCCCACTCTTCACCAAGATGTGACGAGGTATACCAGTTAGTGTGATCGTTGCTAAAGGATAGGTAAACCTACCCCAAGGGATGAGATGCCTATGTAACCTCAAGTCACTTTCGATCCATTTGACTAGTGGGCCATGGATTTCATTAGGCCCATTGACCCTCCATCCAAACAAAATTAGTACATCATTGAGTGCACTGACTTATTAACTAAATGGGATAAAGACAAAGCCATCAAAGCAACAACAGAAGAAATGGTGGCTAAATTATTAAGGGAAAATGTATTTTATAAGTTTGGGTACCATAGAGAATTGGTCATTGATCAAGGAAATCAATTTAAATCTCACATGATTGAAAATTGGTTAAGCCAACATAAGATCAATCACAGAACATCCACTCCTTACCACCCACAGGCTAATGGGCAAGTGGAGGTAACCAATAGAGCACTGGAAGGCATTATGACCAAGGTGATTAGCAGCAACAGAAAGGATTGGGCAGACAGATTAGTTGAGGCCACCTAGGCCTACAATACCACCTAAAAGACCACCACTGGCTTCACCCCTTATGAGATGGTCTATGGGAAGAAAGCCCTATTGTCAATTGAATTTGAATACAACACCTTAAGGATTGCATCACAACTGGGTCTGGATATCACTAGGGCACAACAAGAAATATTTCTCCAGATGAATGGATTAGATGAATTTAGGGTGCAGGCCCTCCTCCACACATAAGTGACTCAAGTTTAGAGGAAATTCTAGCATGACAAGAATATAAAACATAAATAGTTTCAAGAAGTTGATTGGGCTTTATTGTATGATTCTCGGTACAATGATTTTAAAGGCAAGTTAAGAATTAGATGGTTAGGGACTTATGTAGTAGAAAAGTCTCATGATAATGGTGTTGTGCATATAAGAACCATTGATGCATAGGTTATCTATTTACTTGTCAATGGGTATAAATTAAGGATCTACAAGAAGCCATTGTAAAATAAAGAATTCATCAATAGCATCAGTAAGACAGTGATGGTGGTCGATCAAGTCTCAGCTTCAACCCCACCAAGTCCCTGAAGAAGATAAAAAAAAAAAGAAAAAAAAAAATAAAGAGACTCGGGTGAAAACCTCCGTGAGGCACCTCCCATTGTTTGGGTGAAAACCTATTTAGGTAGCCCAAGGGTGTTTTTAAAAAAAAAGGGAGGGAAAAAAAGGATCTCTGCGTGAAAGCCTTTTTTGAGGCACCCAGGGTAGGTAACTAGGGTGAAAACCTCCTTGGAGGCGGAATAATTGTTTTGCGGGTCAGAAAGAGGAGGATAAGCACAACATAATAAGGATAGTAGTACCTACAAGAGCCATGTTTTAGTCCACCTATCTCATATCTTCCACTATTCACCTAGTCTCCACTATTCACCTAGTCTTCCATTTATAAACCTCTCCAGCTCATCTCACACAAACTCTGTGTTTTCTATAGGATTCCCTGTAATCCTACAAGAGTTTCCTGTAGGAATTACAGTGACTTTGAAAATCACAAGAAAGGTAGTCTGAGAGCAAGGTGATGACATAAACCTGTGTTTGTATGAAAAACCCTTTACTCCACCACACCATAGCCATTCCTTTCATCACCATGTCACCCCTGCATCCACCAAACAAATCAATTCAAAAAATAGAGATTACAAATGAGAAAAAAGAGAGAAAGGAAAAAATAGAAAAGAGGGAAAGAGGGAGAGAGGAACCATATCCAAAGGCAAAATCTCTCACCTACCATTCCCTACCACCCTTCTCCACTCATTTCAACATCCCTTATGCTTCATAGTTGAGAAAATGTATGAAATTGTAAGGGAGAGGCAACTACAGGACATCTTGTAGGTATCCTGCACGAATTCCTGTAGCATCCTATATCACAAAGGAAACCACACAGTTATAGCCATCTTCAAAACAAGGACTCTAAGGATGGAGAAGCTCCTCCAGAGCTCAGCAACAACAAGAAGATCACTAGAAATAAGGTCTAGCACCTGTACATAAAAAGAAACAAGCATCAAAAGAGGAAAATACATAAAAAAATATGTAGCAAAAATAGAACAAAGAGGCACCACTCTCCAACATGCATCATCAATAGAGCACCTTGCCAATCATTATGTCATCTTACTCATGCTCTCTCGTTAATATGATATGATCAAAATTGTAGGATTATGTGAGGGTTGATTTTATAAGTAAAGGTGGCTGGTTAACTTAGCTGCCTTCGGCCAGTGGACGAGAAGAAAACAATTATACCACTCCACACATGGAAAAAGTCAAATCAAGAGAAAAATGGAATAAAGAAAATATTCGTTAAGTTACAAAGGAAAGGAGTGGGAGATGATTACGAGGTGAGGTGGAATGATGGACTGATAGTGGGACCAATGGTCCAAAAGTTGGTGCTCATACTTAGAAAACCAACACACCACCCCACACGATCATCCATGTACGAAAATAAAACATTAATTCCCATATAAACAGAGCAATAGAAACTTCAAGAATTCATCAAATGAATAGGTCGCCATCGACCTTCCTGAAATAGCACCAATAGGATAAAGTCAGCATCTACAATGCAGGAAACCTATAGGAAGCCTGTAGAACACAGAGGAATCAACCTATAGAGCTGTCAGTGGGCACTAAGGGAGGTGAAATCAAGGGTTATCCTTCCCAGAATGTATAAAAGTGAGGTAAGATATCTACCTTCCATATTTTCCATTTGAAAAAAGAAAATCCTCCATTTTATTAGGAAATTGTAGTGCATCTCATGATAGGAGAATTGTATTGCATGTCACTAGAGTTAACATTAAAAAATCCCTCACCTACCATAATTCATGAATTGTATCCAAACAAGTCTCTACAATTACCAGGGAAAGATGATAGGGGGTTTCAACAAGAGAGAGCCCAAAAACATGGCAAGGATCCACTGGCATCCTCTTGTAGTGGAATTTTTGACAAGGAACCAATGGATGGGGTCCTTTGAGAGGATGAGAGGATACACTGATGATGTGGCCAGAGAATTTTCCCTCTCACCCATACCCCTCACCAGGACCAGTGCCACTGCTATGGTGAATGGGTTATTAGTGGCAATTACCCCTGAAGTTATAAGCAAAATCACTACACTCCCTTTAGGGTTAACATGGAGAAAAGAAGACAAGGGTAACAACACCCTTGCGAAGAAAAGCTTCTTTTTGGAACGAGAAGAGCCAATGAAGGTCAAAAATGGGGTTAGGATGGAGAGCATTCCACACCTTTGCAATGAATTCAGATAGCACCTCATTAAATATATTTCATGGGAAAGGAGATACAATTTAGTGTATGGATACCACTTCAAACTCCTCCAAGAACTAAGATTTGGAGAGAACGCACCTCCTCAAAACAGATTGATTATACCCTATTTTCTTCTACAATCAATAATAGACATGAGCATTAAAGTACAGGAGGGAAAACATCAGCAGCTATCCCATCATGGGTTGATCAAACTCATCCTTGAAGATTCTCTAAAAAACTTAAGATAGCCTATTGCATGGACAACATTTATAGACATGCACGTAGAAGGATAAATTCAGGCTATTGAATATGAAAGAATCCCTACTATTAGTGAGGGAGAAGAAGAACATAAGAGGAAAGAGAAGAAGAAACAAGAAAGGAAAAATCAAAAGAAATAGAGGAATATATTGAATAAGAAACAGAGGAGGAAAATGAGGAAGAGATAGAGGAGAAAACAAAAGAAGAAACATATGAATAGAGTGAAGAAAAAGAGGAAGAAAAAGAAGAGGAAGGAGGAGATAAAGAAGAGGATGAGAAAGAGAATGGAAAAGAGGAAACAAGACAGAAGGATGAACAAAGGTCTATAGCTCAAGACAGAGAGGAAGAAGGATTACCAAGGGTATCCATAGAGCCTACAGAGAAAGAGACAACAACTTCTCTTACTGTCCTAAGCACACTTATCAAATGAAAGGGGAAGATGCAAATACAAACCATGCTATACTTCAGGATAGGAAAGAGCACTATGATTAGACAAGGGATACCTCAAACCCCAACCAAAACTCCAATTGTCATTGAGGATTAAACAAAGCAACAAGAGAAGGTAACCCCTCTAAAGAAAAATGAAGGAGAAGGATCGTCAAAGAAAGCTTCTTCCAAGTCTCCAGTTACCTATGGTAGGAGGTCGGTCACAAGATGAGCCTCGTCAAAGGGAAAAGGTCTACTACAGGAGACACAGACATACCTACATGAAGCAAAGGCCATCCTAAAGGAAACTTTGTCAAACCTACAGGAAACACATAAAAGAGACCAGAAAGGAATGACTAAACAAGAAACAAAGGGAGAAGGCTAACAACTAGAAGAACCTAGCCCATATCCAAACCTCAGCTTCTACTATAGGTTCATTGAAGGAGGAAGGGCGATACCACAAAATGTTTCCATTCCCTTATTCTTTGAACTTGAAAAAGGAAGGGAGAGGACACACAGGTGGATGAAAATCGCCAAATAAAAAGGGGTAGAGGATATAGGCCACATGGAAGAGAAATTGTTAGAGATGAGTAAAGAACTGAGCAACATAAGAGATAGAGAAGCATTGATGAAATCTTAGCCAGAGGCTAAGAACACATGGCTAAGGAGGCATCTACAGGAAATGGAAACCCACTTGAAAACTATGGCTATTTTGTCCATGGAAGAAATCTAGTGCAGGATGCCAGAAAAGTCTTATGCTTTGTACCTCAATGAACAATGGCTACAATACCAAATAAATATCCTATCACAAAGAGGAACTATGCACTTCCAAGAGTATAGACAATTCTTTGATCTCTATGATCAAAGCACCTTGGAAGATAGAGCAAAAATATTTGAGTTTTACCTACAGAATTTGGCCTTGATAGATTTAAATGTGTGGGACCCAAATCCCAAGATAGGGGATGTGAAATTGATGGTCTTAGCATCATGAATGAAGTAAGAGGAGAAAAGAGCTATAGAGATGAAAAATGTAATGGAAAAAGAAGGGATGAAGGTAAAAATCTAACCCAATGATTGCCATAAACACCAATAACCTCATTGCAAATGATCCCAAGCATGTCCCAAGGTACCTTGTACAAGAACAGGAAGTCACACACTTTGAAGACATGTTGAGATTGCTAGGAGATGACAGCCAACAAGCCTTCCAAAGGAGATGAAACACTTTTCATTACAGCCTAAAAATTAGGGAATATCATTCTCCAAACAAAATGAGAGAGGCACTAAATAGAACCCCAGTGTATAAGCATGCACTAAAAGGACTCAATGTCAATTGGATTGGATTGAGGCTCAGTCCACCATTGCTTTTGGGAATGTTGGAAGGAAGAAAAGAAGAATAAGAAAGAAAGCAGTGGGAGGAGATAGAGAGGAAGGTAGGATTTCATTCACAGGAAGAAGAGACTACAACAAAAGCATGGTATGTCATGGAAGCCACGAGAGCAATGAAGCATATAAACATAGATTGAGTTTCTCAGAGGATGAGAAACACTTTCAGTAGGGGGTGATGTTGAGGCTCATAATTGGGTGGATATATGGACCTTAATACACCTTCAAGCTTACTAAAATCAAATCTTCTCATAATTCCTTACATGTTTTAATTATATTTTTCTTAATGAGATGAGTAAAAGTAAGATGTTATGTCCAATGGTCTAATGTGCATTGGTTGCAGGTTTTTGGGAGGAAATTATGGAAAATTATGGCTAATTAAGGTTCAGGAACTTGAAAGGGACAATAAGGAGATATTAGAGGATATGGATGTTCCTCATTAAATCCTCACTCATTCGAAGATCGCTCAATCAAATCACACTAGCTCGGAGTTGCAAGCAGTCGAGTCATGAGGATCATTGGCAGCCGAGCCAGTGATAGTTAAGAGCCAGTTTATATTGAGATGGAGAGCCAAGCCTCCCTAGATTTAAGGAAGTTGTTGGAAAGTTTAGTTGTATAAATAAGGATGCCTAGAGCCCTACTAGGATTCATATTTTTTATGGAAGATATCTAAACACTTTTGAGTTGAAGGATTGTGACAAAACACTATTATGTATTTTTTTGATATGATAATGAAATGAGCATTCCCTTGATCCAGCATTGAGTTGACACAAAGGGCTCAAGCTCTTAGGTTAGGGCTCAACCCTAACAGAAGAGGTTCCTCTTAATGTACTTGTATGCTTAGGTTATTTCATATATTACTTGTTGAATTGATTTTGGCATTGTTACATTACAAGTATTGGTGAAATTGATTAGTTTTCTTCCATTTGTGCATAGCTTTAACAATATATTTAGAGAGATAAATAAATACCAAAAATGATGATAACAGGTGGATCTTGTCTTATTCCACCCTTTAGGGACAATGGTTTGAGGAAAATCCCTCATTCAACCCAAAAAGATAGAATTCTGGCTTCTTATGAAATTTAAGGTTTTTCTTCTAACTAGGTCAGCATGTGTTAGTTTTCAAAGATAGGTTTCAGTTGTCATTTCTGATATCTTCAGCTTTGTATTAGACTTCATGGTGTTTTCACAATAGGTTGCAAGCATTTCCATGTATGAACTAGGTGAATAAATGATGAAATTATGCTTTCCTATGTTGATGTAAACCTCTCTTGTTTTGACATGATTTATGGGTAAATGCCAATAATGATGTGTATATTGCAGGAGTTTACATAGAAGGAAGACCTCATATCAGTAGCCCTAGCCTAGCCTTACCCATCCATGATCACCAAAATCCACTAATTCCATAATCTGAGTTATCATTTCAGAAGGACAACTTTCCATGCTTCTTGAGCAAATCCAACCATCATAGAACTTCAGTTTGAGTTCAGAGGGAGTCCTAACCACTTCCTTGCCTTGTCCCTTCCCTCACACACCTTCCCTAAGCCTCATACCATTGTCCAAATCACTCCTTACACTTTCAGCTTGTTCCTGTAGGAAAATATGGGATCCTGTAGGTGAATTAGGACATCTTCTAGGTGAATTAGGACATCTTCTAGGTGAATTAGAACATCTTGTAGAAATTCTATAGGATGACCTCTCGTGACCTGTTTTGAGCCTGATTTGTGAGAAATGCATCACAAAAGATAGGAGAAGGCCCCTACTTGCCTTCCAAGCCATCTAACCCATCACAAACCATCTCTCTCCACACGTAACCCACCTACCATACAGTCAAGAAGGATTAGCATTCATGTTTTCAAAAAAAAAAGACAAAACAAAAAAGGTTGTTATGCTTATTCATATGCACAACAGTTAAGTATTTGATTAGATTAGATTGCATGCTTAGGTTAGCTAGACTTTCACATGTATTAGCTTATAATTATTATGAAGAAAGGTATCTTAACAAATATCTAGATGAATTGTGTGTTTTAAGCATCCATTTCAGTCTTTCTTTAATGCAGTAGGTAACATTTCAATTCTCTCAATTAGCATAAACTCTCCCTTCTCAATTGGTAATTAAACTTCTTGTAAATCAATAGAAGGTTTGTTTGAGAGACCCTAGTGGTCTCTCACCCTACTCAGAAGTGACAAAACAATGGACCCATTGCATCTATTTGTGTATACATCACTGTCACCTCTAAGTTTGTACGAACCCCAGGTTGATGAAGTTAAGTTGGTAGCCCCAAAAGTTGCAGCATTCTTGCTACAATATTGATGCTCATCATCTGCCTTCTCACCTCTACCATGAGCTGGTATATCTAGGATTTCTTGAGCCCCTGGCTCTCCCTACACGGAAATAATTTAAATCACTGCCCATTCTCCGCAGACCCAACCCTCTATCCACTCTTCTAGCCCCATGGGTGGTGAATTTCCACCATCCCTATGCTCTACCATATCGACCATGCATACACCCATGAGAGACAAAAAAATCTCAAATTCTAGTGACACAAGCATGAGCAGAACTATGGACACTGACCCGACCTGGTGCCGTGCAAGGCCATGCCTTTATCCCTTCTAGAACTCGTCCCACCATGGCCCAAACGCATTCAATTCCCTGACCCAAGGCTGAATACACTACTCCGTTCTAACTAAAATTGTAGGCTAAAGGATGATACTATACGAGGATTCACTACCCAATTCTAAGGATATCTGTTACCTCTGTCTATCCTGAATTCCCATCATTCACTCACTCCATTGGATTAAAAGCACTCACATTTCTCTCCTTAACAATCCAAACTATGTTTTACCCTATCGAATTATCCTTAACACTTTGCCTCGCTAGTGCATTAACCCTTGCATGCTTTCCACCACCGGTCGACATGTTAGCTGCATGGAGAGGGTGGAAGTGAAGCTCTTAATGAGCCACATTAATTCTTGGGCATGTACAAGCCCATCAGGGTCAGATCGGACCCCGATTGGGGAATAAAAACATTAATTACTAATAATTACAACGAAATTAAGATAAAATAGTAAATTCACTAGAGGCTTTTGGGCTCTAGGATTTTACAAGCCATGGTTTCTCCAATGGTATTTTTCTCTAATGGTAAAATTACATAAAAATTAAAACAATTAAAAAAATAATAATTAATCATTTTAATAAAATTGATAGTTTAAATAAAATATTTATGGATGGAGGTTTCTGGGCTCTAGATTTTATCAAATCATGGTATTTCCAGTGGTATTATTCTATAACGTATCATATTTAAAGGTATTATTCACGAATGTGAGACATTCATTGCAATGAAAGATTCTACTAAGATAAAAATAAATCTTAATTTCCACAACAAATGTCCTAATCCTGAGAAATTTTCATATCAAGTTTGGTAAAGGAAACCACTCAATAAAAGGAAGACTACACGAAGACTTTATAGCTCTGTGGATGCATGTCTTGTAGGTAAAACTTAGCAAAATCATCCTTTCTGAGTTTGCTACATAGGATTAAGATAAATATTTTTATTGTTCCCATCACCTTAATAAAGAGATTGCTTATTTAATATTAGATTAAGTTCTGTGCGAGTGTGTGTGTGTAAAAGTAGATAGTTTAATAGAAATAATATTATTTTTAGACCTTAAAATATTTACGAGTGGCTGAAAATCACTAATCGAATTTGAATGTGGTACTAAGTAAATTGGGTTTAAATTTTACAAAACTCATTTTGGGTAGAGATAGAGCAAATATAAATAGCACTCAAATCCCTAACCATACAAGTATATTTGATTAGAATTTTATTCCTTTAAATACACTACAATAAAGGAGAATACCATAGGAGAAACCATAGGTTGTGAAAAGTCAAGAAATCGCTAATCCAAATGAAGAGTACAATGTACAAATAATTTATATGATTGATTTGTGTGATTCCTTTAATATTCAATGTTTATATGTTTTAATTTCAATATTAATTAAAACATATCAAGTCAACAATTAATTTTTTTTGTTCTGTTTCTAAATATATGCTTTCCAACCCCCCGATCGAGGTGACAGAGTGGGTAATCAAGAGTAAAGACGATGTCAAAAGCCAGGAGGTTACCACAGTCCACATGATTATATTGCAGGACATGGAGAAGTACTGCATGCCAAGAGTGATGTTAGAAGGGAGAAGTGGGGGGAGGAATGTCGAGAAGAGGAAAGGCGGTAAGGACGATGATGTAAGGACGATGGGATAGCAAGTAGGTAAGACAGGGTATGAAAGAGGGAGTAAGGAAAGGAGGAGGGATAGATTGCAAGGGAGAAGGAGATGGAGAGTGGAGGACAAGCCATAAGCGCATCCAGCAAGTAGGAAGAGTAACCTCAAGTATGTTTAATGCTTTTCTCTGTAATTTACAAAGGAAAATTCAGTATGTCAGGAGGGGCAAAGAACTTGGGCCAAGATGGGAAGGAGAGACCTTGCGGAGAGCGCATGCTCTGCAGATATAGTAGAAGTAGCGAGAGAGAATGGCCCGATAGCTCTCCTTCGAGGCTAGGAAGGTTGGAGGGCTTAGAAGATAATAAGGAGTGGAGCATCTTGCTTAGGGTTGAGGAAAGAGAGGCTAGAGAGGACCATATCTAGGTGGCCGGGAGGTTGGAGAGCCTGGAAAAGCTTCTCATGCAAAGATTTCAGGTAGATAGGGCAAGCTTATGCAGCAGAGACACGTGAGCTTGGGAAGGGAAGATGGGTAGGAAGCTTAGAATGGAAGGGGTGACCTTCAGAGAAGGTAGCGCTGCAAGGAGAGGGAGTAGCATTAGCAAGCAGGGTAGGGAGGGAGCGAAGAATCCTAGCGTGAAACTCCCCTCATTCATGACACTAGGGCCACATAGGGAGCAGGTCAGCCTGATGGAACCCAAGGGGGGAGGATGTAAAAAATGAGGGGAGATAGCAATTAGGGTTTCGAACAGGAGGCAGGGTGGGGGGAGTAGGGCGAAGGTAAAAACCATCCATGTTTCACTTAATTTCCTAGGAGCAGTAGAGTGTAGACAAAGGGGAGATAGTTTCGGCAAACAAAAACTCCATGAGACTACTGGAATTTGGATGGGTAATGGCTTCATCCTCACTTTGGAATGTGACCATTGTGAATAGGTAGTATATATCGAAGACATGGTGCGGACAACCAAGGGAAGAGGTCAAAGAGGACAGGGAAATAATGGGCCTCGAACTCAGGATATGGGAACCTCAGAAAAAAGGATAGGAAGAGGACCTATGGATGAGACTGTAAGGGAAGCAACCAAAGCTTATAAGAAAGGAATGGACGAAGGGATATGAAAAATTATAGAGGAGATGGAGGAAAGGATTCTGGAAGAGGACTCAGAGGAAGAAATGGAGGAATGGAAGAATCACATCCATGATCCAGGGAATACCAAAGGGAGACTCTCTCAATTTAAACAAACCATACATTTGTACTGGCTCATGAAAAGACTGATAGGAAAAGCGATGAAACAATTGTCCATGGGAATGGCCCTGATAGTCAGAGACATGCTAGATTATAAAAAAGAACTGCAAACAATCCAGTTCTAGCTCTACAAGCAGGACATAAGATTAGACCATATACAAAGACACATTTCATGTATTATTGAAATGACACCAGCACTTGGAGATTCAGCTAAAGATCTAGTAAATGTAGAGTCAGAACCAGAAGACCCCAAAGAATAGCTTGAGCGTAGTGACCTCAGGTTTATGTTTTTTAGCAGCTAGTTTTTCTTTTATATGCATGCTTATGGTAACTAAGATCAAAGACTGGTTTTTAAATAGTTTTGTATATATTGCCTGGGTAGAAAGACTAAGAACCTTCTAGTTTTGGATGGCTTATAATATGCATAGGTGGCCAAAAGACTTGGTTTCCCAATGGACAAGCTGAGGCCACCCATTAACAATATGTGGTTACAGTTTGCTTTTATATAAATAGAAAAGAAGGACTTACCTAAGCTTACAATATATATATTATATATATATATATAATATATATATATATTATATATATATATATAATGCTTTTTTAACACTTAAAATATATTGACATACTTACATTATGCCTACACATTTCTCCCATACTGGGTGTCAAAGTGCATCTCAATGCAATTAACTTATATTATCGAGTAATAAATAACAATAAAAAACAAAGAATATATTTAAAAAAAAATAAAATTATTATTGCAATTGAAATTTAATAGAAGTGGCCAAAAACCATTCATGGAAGCAATTGTTGATATGTGCATTGGAAGGGATAAGATAATAAAGAGATGGAGGCAGAGAACTCTATTTCCATCCAAGCATGACACCAATTATATTTTATCACAATGTTCTTTTCCAAACCATATATCATTCCCATGAAAATAGACAAATTATGGTAACTTACATATACTACCAATAGTAAATGTCAATAGTAATGATAGAAAGGAAATGTGGAAGATAATATATATATTATAATAAGAGTAAAATGAGAATACGAGTTAAATAGAAATAATTTTATTGTTCAACTTTAAATTATACACGGGGCTAAAAATTACTATTCAATTTAAACTCGGTACCAAGTAAAAAATATAATTTTATACAATAGAGTCGACGCAGAAATAAATAACGCTCAAAACCCCAACCAAACCATTCTCTTTAAGATAAAGGAAAATTGATTGAAATTTTTTACCTTTAATTAAAGAAAAATATTATAAAAAATTGATAAATTATGAAAAATCAATAAACCAATCCGAACCAAGCATACAAAATACTACAATTAATTTGTATGATTTGTTTTAACATCTTTTAAAGCTTAAATATTTTTTAGATATTAATTAAAACATATCAAAGCGACGTTATATATATATATATATATAATGAAGATGAATACAATCAACTATTTCTTTACTTTTAATATATCTTCTTATTTTGAATTGTGTTTCCATATGTTGTTCTCTACATCCATATTTCAAAATTATATGATATTTTATAATTAAATGTATCGAAACGTTTTGCAGGATGTAAAATAAACATATTTATGATCTATATTATAACTTTTACATAGAATCAGAAATTCTCTTAAAATAAACATTCTTGTACTAAAATCGTATATGGATTAAAAATTATCTTAAAATGTATATTGTTATGTTAATAATATTACGTTTCCAACATTATTTTCTTAAAATAGCTTCACACATTTGTAGTGTTCTATAATGTTTCCAAACATATTTAAACAATTACTTTTAAATGGATTCTTACAGGCTTTTAAAATTATTTTACATCGTTATATTAAAATGAACATTTTTATCCTCAAATGACATGATTTATATTAGCTTCAATTTGTATGGATTAAAAATTCTACTAAAATGAGAATTATATTAATTTTTTAATAAAATTTATATATTTAAAAGGAAAATATTGTTAATATAAAAGATATATATAGTTTTAAAAAAAAGGGTAATTAAGCGTTATTGTTAAATACTTTTACATGTTCAGTTATTTAGTTCAGTTCCTCATTTTTTATGGCGTTCTTATAAAACTTTTATATATTTATTACTTAAATTTTGAATGAATGAAATATTTATATAATATATTTTATTAAATAATAAATATTTAATATTTATAGTAAAAGGTATTTTGGAATTATTTCTTGAAATGGAATTTTATATAATTCATATATTTATTTATAAAAACTATAATTAGACATAAAATTATTATTAGGGTAATTAATTTGAATTACTATATTAGAAATAAGTTTGAATTTTATAATAATATGGAGCGATTATTGAAATTAATGATGTTAATTATTGTGGCCAGTCGGACCGATATCTTATTAGTCAAATAATTTTGGGAAAATTAAATACTATTACACGATTGGTCTTAAGATATAGTTACATTTGAAAAATCATAAAATCATGAAATAAATTAGATAAATCTTATTTATTTTAAATAAATTATTCATTATTATGAAAATAATTATTTTAATAAATTTTAGTAATTTTATTTCCTAAAATCTTTTGTAACCATCATCTTTTATAATTTATTCCAACTTTATGTTTTTTCAAAATATTATTATATAATAATTAAATATAAAATTTTATTAAATATATGTAATACGTTTGTTTTGTTTTAGTATAAAGTAAAAAAATCTTCAGTCAACAAGATCATGGCTTACCATTGAGAAAAATAAAACCAAAGACATGGTAACTTACCAAAAGTATATATGTTTTATCAACTACAGTTTAATAATTAACTAAAGAAAATAGAGATACTAACATAACTATATTATAGCATTACTATAGCAAGTTAAAAAACAAAAAATAAAATTGAGAAGAGATGGATTGGTATCATATGTCAATAAAGCGAGTGAGTTCGAAAATGAGACTTTGCGCGAGAGTTATCAACGGAGTTGAAGGCCTACTTTCTCTATTATTAGTTGTTTAATTCGTTCATCCATAAAATTAAGATTCTATACTAAGGATCTATAAGTATGATTAGGATTATCACGTTACATAATAATCGTTGGACGGTTTTTAAGGGTGGTTTCAAGAAAATTTTATTTTATAAATCATTTTACTAAAATTTCCATTCTTTTTAGATGATGCAGATTGTGTTATAGAGATGAGTGAAAGATATAATGTTTTTATGCAATGTAGATCCCGAAGAATGTATTGAGTTAGCGTGATAATTTTGGTTTAAAAGATTTGTGTAAAAATATATAATACTATGATTATGGTACATGTATTCCAAGTTGAATGGTGGGAAAAATATCATAGTGGGTGTTCATTTGGTTTATTATCGCTAAGGAAAATGACAAAGATAATGACAAAGGCTTTGGAAATGCATGAAACATTTATTGACATTTTATTTATGATAATAAATAAAATTAAGAGAAAAGGGAGGTGAAAGGTCACAAGTTGCATGTGAGGAGGAAAATGGAGGAAAATAATGGAAATTGAAGAAAATAGAGGCCTCATTGATAAAAAAGATTCTCAGGATAAGTTGGCAAGTTTGATCAGTGTAAGCTTTCGACAGATTTTGGTGGAGCTCTCTTCTATTTTCTCTCTCTCTCATACTCTTGGACACTTAAATTTTTCTTGGGGAACTCTTGGAGCAGTATGACATACTTGGAGTTTTGAACCAAGAAGGAAAAGGAAGAGAAGGAAAGCACAAGAGGACGTTGAGATCAACAGCTATAGCGATATTCGCTTGCAGATACTAAAGTCTAAGATGTATGTATGTCTTCCTCAATAGTTTTGGCATGCATGTCATATGCATGTGGTTTATTAGTCATGCTCTGTCACTAGCATGGAGGATTGCCTGGATTGATAGTGGATTTTCTTAGCCTTTGCATTTTCTGGAGAGCCATGGTGTCATGGATTCATTTCTTTGTTTTTTGGTTGATTCTCATTTTTCCTTTACTTGGGTTGAGTTACTATATACTCGAAGCCCTGGCTGGACAAATTCTCTAGAATCCCTATAACAACTTGGGTTGAGTTACTAACCTAGGAAGTCTTCGTTGGACAAATGCTCTCGAAGCCCTTGGTAGGTTGAGTTACTAGTCCATGAAGTGCTAGTTGGACAAACGTTGTAGAAGCTCGACAACAACTATGGGTTGAGTTACTAGTCCTAGAATCCTTGGCTGGAACAAATGCTTAGGAGCCCTGGAAGGCTTGGGTAGATACCGATCTGATGATGGTTTTGTGATATCCGATAATGAGGTGGAATCACTGTTTGATGGGTCGAAGTGGTTTGGCATATCGAAGCCCTGGATGGTTTTGATTGATGTGTTTATGAGGTCCCAAATTCATGCTTGGAATATGGCGCATGGGAGACTAGTTCAGCCATGTCGATGGTCAGGTGGAATGTGGTAGTCCCATAACAAGTTATATCTTACATCACTAATATGAGTTTACTTCTCATTGTTAATTCATGAGTATTATAGTGGCATATATGTGGATTATATGGTTGTTGTTTCCTTGATATTTTTCTTGTTATTTGTTGGTTATAAGCATGTATTATGATAGTGATGATGTATGGCTCTCATCATGTTTGTACTTATAAAAATATGGACAATGTATCAATGGCCCAATGGATGAAACTACAGCTAATGTGTTGATGCATCAATGCTTGTTACCGATTCTCAAATAAGTATGAGACTTATATGCTCAGATCTGTTATTTAAGCCTATAGATTACATAATTGTGATATGTTTGACGAAATTCCTGTCATGGCTAGTAGGGGTCCATTCAAGCATTTGTTTAATTAATTTCATTTGTATCATCATTCTATTGTTATCTTTCTTTTCTGAAGGTATCATTTAGTTTTGTGCAGTAACCTGCACATTGGCACAAGACTGCGCAAGATAGTCCCTAGACGTTCAAATGCCATGCTATGGGAGCATACAAAGCCCTCTAGATGCTTGTGTGCTCATAGCATTGGAGAGTCTGGGGGTTAATTGGTCTAAAAATTTAGCAGGACCCAAGGGTTGGCCACCAGAGAGGTTGGGATGGTTTCTGAGAGTTTTGTTGCTGATGTTGAAGGTCTGTATTGTGTGTTTCCTTCGAATCCATTTCCTTATGGTGACTCAGGAGGTCAAACCATATCATAGTAACTTCTCATCACATGTTTACCTCAGTTGGTTTGTTACTTGGGTAGACCTGGGAGGTGGGTGTTATAGAGTGGTATTAAAGCATGGTTTCATTCTCTTTGGGTAGTTTCTTGTTTCCATTCTCCTACTTTGATATCTGATACTACAAAGTGGTACGAGAGCATGGTTCAACCCTCAAACTGAATGGGAGGTATGTTGGTCATGCATTCATTTAGGTTTCATATGTTTTCCTTATGCTTGTAGTCCATGTGCGGATGGTGTTGATCATAGTTGTAGTCATGTCACCATGTGAAGGTCGATGGTGTTGTTGTCGGATGTGTCATTGTAAGTGTATGGTTGTATGTGCATTTGTTATGCATGTCAGTGTCTATAGTTTGTTATGCATCCAATGTCATGTTGAAGGTTGTTGTGCATAGGTTCATTATATGCAATTAGGTCACTAGGATGATATATGCATGTTATGATGTTAACGTGTTCATTAAGATCAAGTAGGAAATGTGAACTATCAAAGTGAGGGTGCAACACTAGACTTTGGGGTAAGAGAAGATCGTCATACATGTATTGTATGTTTGGCATGTAAGTATGTTATTTAATGGATTGTTATATGCATTAGGGTTATATACATTATTTTTATGTGTATGTCTATTAATGTTATGGTTACATATATGATAGATGCTAGTCGATTAGTATAGTCATATGCACATGTGTCAGATAATCATGAATGATAGTAACATGTGGTTGTCTGCAATGTTATTGTTGTTTTATGTTAAATAACTTGATTATTATGCTATATGTTCTTGATGAGTATGTTATAGGTTAACTTGTTGTCGTTATATGCTGGTTAATTTGATAATTAGGTTATATATTGTTAATGAGCATGATATATAACTTTTTGTTGTTAAATGCTATTAACTTGATGATTAGGATTATTACACTAAGATCTTGATGTTATTCTATTTTTTGCTAATTTGGATTGACCTATGCAGATGGTTAGGGTTATGAATTTCAGGTATGAGTCGACTTATTTGTGACATTTTGTTGTACTAATCTAAATTCATCATGCATATGTGATTGTTATGCATGAAAGATAAATGTTTATGAGCTTATGATGTGAACATGCTAGTTAGTTATCGTCATGGATATTATGACCTTATTTATGGTTGAGTTGAGATGTTGTGAAGTTATATCATGTTAATCTAGCTTGATTTTGTAGACAAGATAACCTCCCATGAGGTACATTAAGGTATGAGCTTGCTTATGTCATTTACTTTGTGCTTGAATGTTTGATCATGTCATCTATTGATGTTTGAGGGTTTGATTATGTCATCTATTTGGTGTTTGAGGGTTTAAGTATGTCATCTATTGGATTTATTTAACATGGTATGTTTGCAAGTTGGTTGAATGTTTGATGAATTACATAATATGACTATGTATATGTAATATTGAATGAAGGAATGATTTTATTTTAAAATGGTTGTACTAACGCATATGTGTTGAGACCACTGATCTGTACTTGAGTGTAAGTAGGTGATAGTTTTATAATTATGTATTATGACTATTAGTTGATTATGACCTGGTGGTTAGACTTGGTAAAGGTTTATTTCAAATTAATATACACGATGTCTTAATCTTTGGAACATGAGACTGACATGCATGAGGAGTTGCAGGGAAACATGCTTAGTATTAGCTTGACAAGGTAATAGTTGATGTGTTTATATAACTAACAATTGGGTTATGTGACAGTACATAGTAAGACTTCATTGAAGCAAGGTAAAAGGTATAGGAAAGGAATTGGGTGAGAATTCCTTTGGCTAGGTTTGGAAATCCTAATTCCCAACGAATGAGTTCCTTGCAAACAAGAATTCTTCTTAACCTTGAATTTTTCTGCCATTATGAGGATATGTTCTATATTCATAAATATGTATTTGATAGGTATAACAATTGGTTCTAGTTATGTTGAGATTCGTCAAAGGAATTGGAGTCCCTTAAGAGATGGCATGGATGTGTTCAGCTACAAGGAATTGTGTTGGGCACAACAAGGTAAGGTAACACGTTTATTGTTATATTTAATTATACATTGACAATTATGTGTTTATGGTAGTGTGATGCATGGAGTTGCATGGCGAGAGAGGTTGTCATGAAATCTTGAAGATGGCTCGGATTGAGCTTTTCTTGGGAACCATGGGGATCGAGTCATGGGGTCTATTGCTAGTTTTGTGCTTTTAGTATTTGTGAACTGGTTGTGATTGATTGCATCCTTATTATGTTTGGTGCAAGGCCTTACCACTTTTGTTGAAGTGTTGTATTCTTATTGATTTTGACAGTTTTTTTCTTTTTTCTTTCTTGTCTTTCCTTGATTATTTTGAGAGTCATGTGAAATGGTTGGGAAGGAGTAAAGTTAGTGGAGCTTAGGTAGAGTTGAATGAAGTCCAACAAGGAATGTAAGACTCGGATGAAGTTGGTGTATGTATAAGGGTAGTTGAAGGCAAGAGTATGACAACCAGTTGGACAGGTTGGGTCCATTGTAATTTGTTGTAAATGGACGATGGTAGCACAATCATGGGAAAGATAAATAATAAGGTGAATGGATTTGAGGTGTCATATGCTTTGGATATGTTGGGAACCATTGTTATCGATGTTGCGCATGCGTTACATGCATAAAGGGAGTTCTCTTAATGTTGACCTTACGATATCTTGTAATTATGTTGTGATCATGATTATGTTGATGTCTATATGTGTATACATGTATGTATGTATGTCATGTTTGACAGGGTCATCGTGGATCATGATTATTAATGCTAATATTTATATGTATATATACGTATATATGTATGTAGTTGTCTAACATATTGTTCAATGCTAATATTTATATGTATATATGTGTAGGTATGTATGTTGTTGTTTGAGAGGGTAGTTGGGAATCATTCTTGTGGATGAATGACTTCCTACAGAGGCAAATGGCATGAAGATGTTACTGGTTTATTAAGAATCAAGTGGAAGTGTTGTCATGACAATAATATGAGGTCAGTATCATGTGGTTATGAGTCAATATTATGTGATTATATTCTATGCTATGGACATGCTATATCGACGGATACATCAGTGAAACGAAAGCAGTGTGGTATGTAGGATATTGGGATAAGTATGGATGGCGGACAGACACTGAAAGCAAGGTTGCTTAGTAGAGATAGTGTGGTTTTGGATGTGTGGTACTACTGTTGTTCATATGTTGTATATGTTGTACATGTTACATCTGTGATGTTGTGCGCATGCGGTGTTGTGTATATATAGTGTGTGTACATTTTTTTTATGAAATGATATGTACAAGGTGGTACAGATAATGTTGTGTGAATATTAGATATGTAGTGTTGGGTATATATGGTGTTATGGACATGTTGAATATGTAGTGTTCTGTAGATACTGTACTGTGCGCATGTTGGATATGCAAGTGTTAGTGTGCATATGGTGTTGTGCACATGTTGGATATGTGATACTGTGTACATATAATGCTATGTACATGTTGTATATGCAATATTATGTACATGTGGTGTTGTGTGCATGATTGTAAAAGTGGTGATGTGAGCATGTGCTGCCATGTACATGTTGTAGATATGGTGTTGTTTGCAGGTGGTGTTGTGTACATGTCATGCATATAGTGTTGTGTACGTGTGGTGTCATGCACATGTTGTGCATGTCATGCTGTGTATGTTTGGCATTGTGTACACATTGTGCATGTGGTCTCGCGTATATGTGATGATGTATACACATTGTGGAGGTGGTGTTGTGTATAGGTGGTACTGTATACATGTTGTACATGTGGTACTTGTACATGTGGTATTATGTGCAGGTCATACATGTTATGTTGTGTACATGTGGTACTGTGTATGTGCATTGTGTAGTTGTATCGTGACATGTGTACTCATTGTGTTGTGCTATGTGTAGTACATGTATTGTGTTGTGTTCTATGCTAGGTGTAGATACATGTATTGCGTAGTGGTGTATACGAGATGTAGGAGTATGTATTGTGATGCATTGTACATCAGGTGTAGATGTATGTATTGTGTGGTGGTGTACACCAGATGTAGGACTATGTATTGTGTTATATTGTACACTGGGTGTAGGTGCATGTATTTCATAGTGTTGTATGTTGTGTGTGGTTGTATGTGTGTGATGTACACTATGTGTATGTGCACATGGTTGAGGAGAAGACACTAGGTGATTGCTAGGTGTGGAAACTGATCCAGTGTGCGTACGAAATAAGGACAAAACTAGAATCTAAGGAATGATTAAAGGATAAGTATCAATATTTTATTTTAGTTTTATTATTCATGTGATTGATGATTTTAGTCTATGATGATTACATGTGATCTATGGTTCTATTTATGATGGTTACATGTGATTCATGATTTTGATTTATGATCATTGTGTTTGGAGCTAACTTGATGTGATATCTTTATACATGATCATTTGGTCAAATATGTTAGTTTGACTTGTTGTGATAGGAAGCGAACAGAATCGCAAGTACATCTTGCTGATGGGCCACCAATGAGGTATGATTTGAAGTTATTTAAATTTATTTTAAATATAATGGGAGTTATGTTCTTGGTACAGGAAGCACAAAAATTCTCGGTTGGGTGGTTGAAAATAACTACAAGAATTAGCAACAACAACAAAATATATTAGAACAGGAAGCAATATGTTTCTAAAGCACTTCAGGAGCAGGGCCATTGTGGGACACTCGTACCCAATAGTCTCAATTGATCTCCAAGAGCATGCTATGACCAATATGATGGTTCTAAGGTAGAGATATTCCTTGACTTTTGTATCTTCCGATACGAGGAAGCCTTTCCAAGGGATGGACTGCCCGAAATGGGGGTGCCAGTGCAACTTGGAAGGTGTGTGATTGCATGAAAGGGGTTGACCAAATTTCCCAAAGGACTGTGTAATAGAGAAGGGAAGGTCAAAGATATATTTTTTTTGTCATTAGAATTTTGATATGGAATCAAATGCACATTGGGAGTATGGCCTGGAACAATGAGTCGATAATTGTTCATTCAGAGGATAACTCGCACAGGATTATAACACTGGACATTTGATGTAGATTTGACCTTATAGTCTATTATGGACATGTTGGGCAGGAGGTGAATCCTAGTACTACTTATGAGGGTGGAGGTGTGAGCCTCTCGTTTCCCTTGTTGTGTATGCAGGCATCGTATCCCTTTATTTGTTGGTTGAGCAAATGTTCATATGTGTATATGTGTGTATTACTGTAAATACTATATCGAGATGGATTTATAAAGCTCCATAGACAACATGATTATTTGTTGACTGAAGCAAATATGTATGTTTGTATATGTGGTTATTATTGTAAATACTATAATGAGTTGTGTTATAAAGCTGTAGTAAACAATATGTTTGTCATGTTTTAGTAGATGTTCATGGTAAATATTACAATGAGCTATGTTATAAATCTCCACGGGTAGTATTTTTTGTTTTCAGTAATCTTATTGGTTATAGATGTCATTGAACACTGAGGATAGTGTTCCCCTAAGGGAGAGGGTTCTGTAACAACTCTGGTTAAAAAAATTCATGTAAAAATATATAATACCACAGTCATGGGACACATATTCCAAGCTGAATGGTGGGAAAAACATCCTAGCGGATGTTCATTCTATTTATTATGGCTAAGGAAATTGGCAAAGGAAATGGAAAAGGATTTGGAAAGGCATGAGACATTTATTGGCATTTTATTTATGAAAACAAAGGAAATTAGGAGAAAAGCGAGGTGAAAGGTCACAAGTTGCATGTGAGGAGGAAAATGAAGGAAAAATACTGAAAATTGAAGAAATTAGAGGCATCATTGATAAAAAGGCTTTCCAGGGTCGATTGGCAAGTTTGGTGAGTGTAAGCTTTTGACAAGTTTTGGTGGAGCTCTCTTATATTCTCTCTCTCTCATACTCTTTGACACTTAAAGTTTCATGGAGAAATCTTGTAGGAGTGTGGCATACTTGGATTTTTGGAGGAAGAAGGAAAAGGAAGAGGAGGAAAGTGCAAGAGGAAATTAGAATGAGTAGCTATATCAAGTTTTCCTTAGATGTACCGAGTTGCATGTATGTTTTCCTCACTAGTTTCGGCATGCATGGCATATGCATGTGTTTTATTGGTCACGAACTGTCACTGACATGGAGGATTGCCTGGATTAATAGTGGATTTTCCTAGCATTTCCATTTCTTGGATAGCCATGGTGTTGTGGGTTCATTTCTTTGTTTTATGGTTGGTTGTCATGTTTCCTTTAGCTTAGGTTGATTTACTAGTTCTTGGAAGCCCTCGTTGGAAAAACGCTCTCGACGCCCTGTAACATATTGGGTTGAGTTACTAGTTCTAAAATCCTTGGTTGGAAAATCACTCTAGAAGCCCTTGGTGGATCAAGTTATTAGTCCTGGAAGCCCTGGTTGGACAAATGCTCTAGAATCTCAATGAAAACTGTAGATTGAGTTACTAGTCTTGGAGGCCTTGGTTGGAACAAACACTCTCGAGCCCTAGAAGGCTTGGGTAGAGCATGATCTCATCATTATTTTGTAATGTTTAATCGTGAGGTGGAATCACTGTTTGATGGGTTGAGGTTGTTTGGCGTCTAGAAGCCCTGGATGGTTTTAAATGATCTATTTTATGTGACCCCACATTCATGCTTAGAATATGGCATGAGTGTGATTAGTTGAATAGAGACTTGGCTTAACCATGCCTATAGTTAGGTGGAACATGGTAGTTTGGTACTCGATTGGCTTTTACATCATTAATATGATGTTATTTCTCCTTTTTAATTCATGAGTATTATATAGGTTTATATGGATTTTTATTTCCTTGATATATCTATTGTTATTATGTTGGTTATAAGCATGTATTATGACATTGATCATGCATGGATCTCATCATGTTTATACATGCAACTGAATGAACAATGTCTCAATGGCCTAATGGAAGAAACTATAGCTAATGTGTTGAGGCATCAATGCTTCTTAGTGATTCTCATATAAGTATGAGACCGTTATGCTCAGATCTATTGTTTAAACCTATAGATTCCATAATTGTGATATCTTAGACGAAATGTATACCATGGCTAGTAGGGGTTTAGTCTAGCCCTTGTTTACGTAATTTCACTTGTATCATCATTACATTGTTATATTTTTGTTATGAAGGTATCATTTAGTTCTGGGCAGTGACCTGGGCTCTCAACCTAAAAAATTTCTCAAATCCTCGGTACGCTAGCACAAAACTAAGTAAAATAGTCACTGGACGCTGGAATGCCATGCTTTGGGAGAATCCAAAGCCTTCTGTATGTTGTCATGCCCATACCATGGGAGAGTTCAATGGTTAATTGGTCTAAAACCTTAGTGGGGCCCAGGGGCTAGTCAGCAGAGAAGTTGAGATGGTTTTCGAGAGGTTTGTTGCTGTTGTGGAAGGTTTGTATGATGTGTTTCCATTAGTTCCACTTATTTAACGTAACTTAGGAGGTCGAATCATATCACACTGACTTCTCATCACGTGTTTACCCCAGTTGGTTGCTTTCTTGGGTAGACGTGGGAGGGTGTTACAAATAGTAATGTTCATTAACTATAACAACGTTGGTGTCTCTAGTTCTAGAGAACCTATGGTGGTAAACCCTTTTCTTAACTTCAATTATATCTTGTTCCTTTGATATTTATTGTCATTTTCAAGGGATTTTCCATTGCATATCCTAAATATCTCATTTGATATTCTCCATGAAATCAAGCTCATAATCCATAATTATGTGAATTAAATTTTTCAACCATGGTTGATGCAAGGGGAATGTTTTCTAGAGGATCAAGGCCCAAAGGGGAAAGGATAATTCTTACAAGAGATTATGTTATCGTTAGAATCACTAGTGTTAAATATGGGGGATTTTGTAGTGGTACATGGAGTAGCAGTGATTTGGGTAGTAGATGAGGAATGATTCCAAAAGATATATAAAGGATTAGTGGATAGGGAATTGACATAAAGTGAGATAAGCCTTAACTTTAGAGTAGGAGATATGGAGAGTGGAGTTGAGAAATCTCACTATGAGTATAGATAGACATGTAGAGAGAACCACTGTATAATGATGGGATATATGAAGAATAATTGAAACCACCCAAATAGATATAATAGCTAATAAGAGTAGCATAGCTAAAAAACAAGTATATATAGGTGAAATGAAAAAGTGAGTGATACAGATAAGTTGTAAGACAATGAAACAAAAAAATTGAAAAACTATATAAAATAAATAGTGAGGCTTAATTGCATTCAACACCAAAGAAAGAAATTACCCTATTTAATGCTTATCAACAAAAACACTAATATCAATAATATAAAGACTCATGATAAACTATAGCATCCCACTCAACATAGAGAGACTTAAAGCCATTTCATAGTAAAAAAAGTTATAATGGATATGAATGCACATTATATTACATTAAAGAAAAAACATGGAATCGTGATGATCCCTCTAGCAAGAGAATAACTTCGCCTATACCATGTTGTACTCACCAAAAGTAAGAGATAATAACATAAGGGATGAATATTAAATCTCAATCCTCCATGTAACAAAGGAATTGAAAGCCTCTTAACACCCTATCTGAATATAGGGATATTGAAAATACTCTTACTTAGAAGTAAATATTTCAAAAAATGGATTATTACTTTTTTTTTTTTTAATAGAGAAGTACATGCTTCAAAGATAGATTAGTAAATAAGAATAGCGTTTCTTTTCATAAAGTAGGCAAAGTTATATTGCTATTGAAAATATTATCATATAGATATAATATATTACAAATGAGATTTTTAAATGGTTCATTTTGAAAATACATAAAGAAAATTTTACATCTAAAATAAAAAGAAATATCTCTTTTATAAACAATGGGTAGAGAAGATTCCATTATTTTTCATCTTAACCTTCCCGGAAAAAATAAATATTTATATAAAAAGTTTATATCACCTTTATTTTTATTATATAAGAGAAAATAATTTTAAAAACTATATTATCACACGTTAATGATAAGTTTTAAGTGAACTTTATATAAATATTGTTCACTGTAACTTAACTTTTAATATTTCTAATAAGTGCTTACGTGTACTGTAATAGTGTGAGTATAACACATTTTTCATGACTGTGTAAGTAACAGCTGTTAATAAGATTTAAAATTTATTGTAGCAGTTGAAATCAAGGTTAATTGGCTCAAGCAATCTTAATAAATAATATGTTATTTCCTAACATGGCGTTACTTTAAATATATATCGTTCATTTTGTCAAAGATAAGTGAGATATTAAAATTTCTAAGTCCTGCAAGTGCAATAATGTGATCGTCGCAGCGTTATCATCGCATGATTATCAAATTTTGTTAAAGTTATATGTGTTGAAAACAAGTTTAGTTTGTTTAATTAATGTAGATATATAATATCATTTAAGTTATGTATTAATTTTTGGATTTTTTTTGGGGTAAAATGATATTATTTTATTTTTACTTTTTCCGTTGTTTTGATTTAATGGTAATATTGGAGAATGTTATGTTTTCAATTTTAGTGGTATTTATTCGGTTTAATTTTAAACTACATTTTATATTATTTAGAGATTTATTTTTCAAAGCATGTGATTGGTTTTTTATAATGATATATATTTTTAATTTTGAGAGGTATTAGATGAGTTATTTTAATGTTGGTTTGAGAAAGTATAGTTAAGGCATTGTTCACTTTATTTTATCATGTTTTGGTCATTTGCTTAGCATGTTGTAGTTCTATTGTTTCTTATTGTTTTTAGGAGCATATTAAAATCTTTACTTCATATAATTCGATAATAAAGAAGTATATTACTCTACATAAAAGTTGAGCAATCTCTCTCATTTATTCAATCAATCTTTAGAATAGCCTTCTTTACTTTGCAAGGGATATTCCTATGAATATGTTGTACAACATTCTTGGCGCAACTCCCACCATAAAAATGTCTTATTGTTGGGTTGATGATAAATAACTTTAATACTATTCACATTATCTAGATGCACCCTATAAACATATTTGATCCATTATTTTCAATAATTTTTTTCCACACTAACTACTTTACCTTGCAACAATGTTTTATCTATCTAGATCCCTCCCTATTTCTTCTTGATGGTGTTTTGTTTTCAGAGTGAGGCACTTGTTCCTATTTTCACACTAGTGTCAACTTTTAGGTGAACCAATTATGTTTATTAGCGTTATAATTTTGTCAAATTTGGCCTCTATGATGGATCTTCTTGAGCTTTAGCACATTCAACCACCTTGATAACATTTAGCATAGTTTCCAACATGATGAACACACTCCAAAGTTATCCTTTTCCAGAGGATAGATTTAGTTGTTTCTTTTACCATTTAATTGAAAATTGATACACTGAAAATAATCATTTTCCTTTTCTGACGAGAATTGATTTAAGTATTTAAAATTTTTTCCTTCACAACTATTGTCATTCTAGGTAAAATCCTCAAGATCAACCACTAAATTGGAAAAAAAATTGTTTGAATATCCTCATGTTTTTTTGTGGAGTGAGCTTAAAACTAGAACCTTTTTGAAATTGTAGCCTTAAAAATATTGAAAGTAAAAACCTACAATTAACTCTAAAATCAAATTATGGAACTCCAATAACCAGTTATTGTTTACAAAGATTCAAAATACAACTTGTTTAATATTGTGAATATAACAATTGTTACTATTGCATCTAAACCTTAAATTCAACCAATAAATGAAAAAGGTCGACAAACAAAAACAATAAAACTTGTAAAAGACATTTGAATTAAAATTATAGAAAAAAAAACTTAATAATATAGCAAAAAAAAACTAAAAACTAAAAATAAAAGAAAAGACTTACATCATTAAAACAAATAACATTTTTTGAAAGTTCAATATAAATCAAATATAAATAAAATGAAAAGAATAATTGAAAAATAAAAGAAAAATACTCTTTTTACTCCTAACCATTATTTTTAAAAATATTAAAAGTGACAACTATATTAAAAAAACAATTAATAAAGAAAAGAAAGAAAAAAATGATGCAAGGAATAGGAAAAATAAAAATATAAAAAAATATATTTTAATCATATAGAAATAAGTTAAAAAAATTTAAAAATATATAGGAAAATAAACATAGTAAAACAAAAATGATGCATAAAAAAATTGTAAAGTAAATTGCGAAAATGCAAATGTTCCAAGAGGGATGGTAAGCAGTTCAGAGTTATAGCCTATTCAAAAAACTCTACGAAATATTATTATTTTGGTTGTGATGATAGAGAATTAAAGTGGCTAATAAATATTTTATAATATGGGTTAAAAGATATATACAAACAAAGTTAATGGCCACAATGCACCATAGTCCTTGTCTTTACCGCTAATTAATTGATTAAATGTTGTGTAGAATGCATAGAAAACTCCGCGCAATGCAATCTTTTTGCACAATGAGATTCTCCAAAAAAAAAAACTCTTTGCACAATGAAAGATCTCTACACAAAGCTATCAACATAGTGAAATCTCTCCCACACAAAGTTCTCTACACAAAACTCTCCGCACAGTAAAAGATTGCCACACAAACTTCTCCACAGAAAGAACATTTTCACACAAAACTCTCTACACAATAGAAATGAATTTGTAAATTGAAAATTTATTGTCCAACATTAGATGAATTTTTTCGATAAAAAATATAATTCACCTAGATTCTTTGTCTGCATGGTTCTCTCCCATCATTATTATTATATATTATTGTTAATATTTTATTATTAAATAATTTGTATTATGAATTGTTCTACCACAATGTTTCGTACTTTTGCATTCGTTTTCCATTTGCACAATTCTTCCACACACATTCCTTCTGCACAATACTAGTTTTTAAATGATTGAAGCCAGCAAAACTGCATCTCAGTTTAAAACACATTTGCGCAATTCTCAAAGCGAAGATTTTTGTGACAACATTAGATGGAACTTGTATAAGGCTACAACATTAGAATTTTATTTTTTTATTTGTGATTTATGCAGTATAATAAGTATGTGCAATAACAAATACGAGTTCCCTGCCATATTCCACAGTTTTGCATTCATTCTCCCTTAATGCAATTCTACCACATACCATAGTGATTGAAGCTTTTGGAGTGTATGTGGAAGTGCAAGTTCATCCATTGTGAAGAGTTTGGATATTTATACCAAAAACATACTTAAAATACGAATACTAAGTCCAAAAAATTCCATGTTTCAACTTTTACATTGTGGATACTATTGAGATTCATATGAGTCAAATACTAAGCAATCCACACTTTGGAATTGAAATATTATATATCAATTCATTTATGCACAGGGGAATATATTCAAAAGTACAAATTCTTCCATTGGGTAGAGTTTGAAAATTAAATAATGAGCAAGATTATATATTAGTTTATCTGTGCAGAGGGGAATGCATGCACAAGTGCAAGTTTTTGCATTGTGTGGAATTTGGAAATTCATATTAGGCATATATTGAGGAATGCTAAACCTGAAATATTATAATATTTCTTATGTGGAGTATTGAAATTTAATATTACATATCATTTCCATAATGAAGCTTGTTTGCATATAATGAATAGTTTATTGAGTTATTTACACATAATGAATGCTTATCCATGTCGTACGCAATGAATTCAATTTTCACATAGATTCATCCATTTTTGTAGCTTTCAAATTCAAGTGTGGCAGAAATCGTGTTTGACAAGTTCCAGAGAAAGGGTGTACGATAAGTGCAAGAAAAAGGGCATGTGAGAAGTACATGACCAAGGACTATATCAAGTAAAGTTTTCTTCCTCCATATTCCATATAAGGCTAGGGGAAGGGGGGATGATAACTGCTATTAGTTTGTTTTGTGGATAAGCCATGTGTGGGAAGTGCGACAAATAGGGTGTACGTGAAGTGTGGGAGAAAGGACTATATCGAGTCAAGATCTCTTTCCTGTACATTCTGCATAAGGCTAAATTAACATTGTACAAGAAATTTACATAGCAAGAGGAAGTGCTTGGAGAATATCATGTTTTAAGGTAAAATCATATTATGAATTATATTAATTTTCTTATGTTACTATGCGTAGGTGTGGAATATGAAACATTGATACATTGTGTAGAAATGCCGAACAAGTAACATTGGTACATTGTGCAGAGTGCTTAAAGAGTCCAAAGATGGCAGCACTGATAGGATTGCAAGTCCCTTATATAAAGTGAGGGGGGGGGGGCATAATTGTGGGAGTAGTGCCTATATCATGTTAAGATTTCTTCATTTTCATTCTGCATAAGGATCATTTAACGTTCTAGGAAAAATTAATTAACAAGAGGAAACTGGTGAAAGAATCTGATGTTTTAATTAGATTATATTATTACTTATATTAACTTTCATATATTATTTTATGGAAGTGTGGAACGAATAATGTTGATCAATACCTTGTGCAGAGTTCTTGAAGACTATATGGAGTGCAAAGAAGGAGATTGAAATATAGCACAACATCAAGGAAAGTTTTTAAATGTTTTTGTGGTAATAAGTCATTTGTTGAGTGCATTGAACATGATCTCGAAGGAGATATGTATTTCATAAATAATGACTTACGTAATTTTAACAAGAGGATCTATTTCCTTCTTGATATGGAGAAAAAAGGGCAGGAATTGGTGAATGCCAATTAGATGAAGAAAACCAAAGTTGCATGATCTCAAATAATCATAAGACTAGAGAAAATTATTTTTGAGTGTGAAAAAATATGGAATTGAAGAGTTGATGCCTATGTTAGGGATGTACACATTGTGCGAGATTTATTTTAGATTGCGAAGAGTATTTTTTATGTTGAGGAATGATTGTGAAAGGCATGGAACATAAGCATTGTTCTATAATCTTTTATATATATGTATACATTAGAGTATGTAGAAAATATAGGAAAAAATAAAATAGAGTTGTATAATAAAATAATAATGAAATCAAAATAAATTGAACACAAACGCACCCCTTAGAAAAGTTATCATTGTATGTCATTGTCTTAAATGAAATGATTTTTAATTGAAACAATTGTGAACACTAAATATACTTAGACAATCAGAACTAAAAAGATACTTAGCAATAATGCTTGCGGATATCACTATTCATTAATTGGTTTAATACAAAGTCAAACATTTTTCTCTTTTTCAATTTTTTATGATATTACAAATTAGCATCACGTACATGGGAGCAATTTTTCATTGTGCAAAATGTGGGAGTGCAGAGGAAGTGTAATGAAATCTTTATCTGCACTTCCATATTCTATAGATTGAAATTTATTCAATTCTAAGGACTTGCATCAGCATTGTATTCTTAGGAGTTGTATGTGTGAGATGCAAAATTGTTGTCAAATGTTCATCTGCATTTTAATAAATAACAAAGGATTTATATAATACAAATTATCAAAGAATATATTTGAATACCTATAGAATACATTATCATTAAAACAATACACACTTATATTTAGTAACAACAAGTGTATTCAAATTCAAATCGAAATACCTAGATGTATAATTTATATATATACGAGATCATATTCAAAACATAGTCATAAAAAAAAAAAAATGTTGAACATAATTTGTACTGTAACGTCCTGAATTATTTCATTATATGTAGAAAGGGTGTGTGAGAAATGTGAGAGCATGGATATATTGAGTCAAGTCGTCTTCCTATTAGTATAATTATCTGTTTTACTTGATATATGAAAAGAAAATGGATATGACGTATTCGAAGGAGATGGGGCAAATTCTAGAGTGGCAATATTTTTTTCAGCCTTTTGAAAACATAAGTATAATTGTTTGTTTTGTTTCATATATGCAAAGAAACTAGATATAGTAGATTTGAAGGAGATGGGGAATTTTTTGTAGTGACAAGACTTTTTCAATTTTCTAGAATCATAATTAATTAATTAATATGAATGTCTTTAACTAAAATAAAATTTTATTGTGTAGAATTTGGGAGTGTGGAGGAACTACAATGAAATATTTCTCCAGACTTCTATATTCCACAAAACGAAAATTATTCAATTTTAAAGACATGGTGTTGGCATTGTATTCTTCATAGATATATGTCTAAGATCCAAAATTGTTGTCCAATGTTCATTTTTATTTTAATCAATAACACAACATTAGATATAATACAAAGGTTCAAAGCATATGTCCAAAAACATGTAGAAAACATTATCATAAAATTGATACACACTCAAATTCAGTTATAGCAATTGTCTCAAGATTCAAGAGACAATCACCATAGTCATAATTTAGATATACATGAGATCATATTCAAAAAATAGTCATAAATAATAAAATTGTTGAACAGAGACAAAATTGTAGCACCGAGAATTGAAAATACTGATACAAAGTTTTAAAAGTAAATGCATTTGTTGCAATGGGAGTTGGGATTGGGCTCCCATGAAATGTAATATGAAAAAGGCATCTGCAACGAGAGAAATTAATTTATATACAGTAATTAGCTAAGGTCATCATAACATAATCAACAAAGTGGAATTATCTAATACTAGTAAATAAAAAATCAAATGTTGAAGTATTTGAGAACACTTACATTATGTAAAAGTGTCCACCATGACTGTGTATCTATTAGATGTCTATTGCGTTCATGATTTATTGAACAAATTTTTCTAAATAAGTTTAATGAAATCTCTATCAAAAGCAACTATAATCTCCATTTTGACATGTTTATTGAATATCTCCTTTTCAATTTTTCTAGCCTCTTTTTACAATTGTGCAACCAAGACAGAGTTCTCATTATTGATTCTCACAAAGTTAATTAGCCAATTGGTAATTTATTATGAAGTAAAATCAATTATGTCATCAAAAATCATTTCCTTTGACTATTTTAGTTAGTCCAATTCAACTTTTAGTATGACTCTTGAAATTAGCTCAGCATTGGATGTTATTAGTGAACCGTTTAGGTCATGTACAATGTTTACTGCCTTTAGAAAGGTATCACCTTTTCTAGTGCCTAGGCTATCACATTCATAAATGATTTCCTCTAGTTTACTGGTTCTTTCATAACATCCAGCTCCCAATTGCCTCTTTTGATTAAGATCTAGAAATCCTATGTTTTGTTTCTCTATATCAAAGAGTAGTTCAAGATTCCAACTAAAATTAACTAAATCATTGTCAATGAATCTCCTGTCTAGCTGAAGATTACAATCAAACAAATTCACAAATGTATTAATTTCATGTTGCAAACCCATTAAATAAAATGGTAATTTCCATGCATGATCAATAGTTTCTAATCTTGTGCAGATGTTAGTGATGATTTATGATTTGACTACATTAAGAAAATTGATATCTTGAGTAGATTTGTAAGGCATTGCAACAACAAAAATTTACAATCATTAGAGATATTTTGAGGTCTAAAATGGGTGTCCTAAGAAATATTATAAATAATAGTGGAAATAATAAAATAAGATTAGATTACATCATCAAATTTTAGAGGGAAAAAGAGATAAAATTATTTTTTCAACTTGTATTTTACAGTTACACCCCTATGAATTTAATCAAATTTCAAGTGGGAGCACTTGTTAGATGTCAAATTTGATTCCTCTTCCGAGGAGTACCCATGTTGCACCCTTTTGATGGATCTTGATATACACAAAATGCAAAAACATATGAAACCATGATCGAAAACACGTTTTTTTCTTGTATTTCTCATTATTTTTGTAGCAGGGTCTATCAAAAGTATGTAATATGGCTACCCCTTGGACGAGGAATTAATTTTTGCATCCAACGAGTTCTCCCACTTGAAATTTGAGTAAAATCACATGGAGATAAGTTGAAAATCTGAGTGGAAAATGTGGTTTTTATTTTATTATTATTATTATTATTTTAACTTTTTTTACTCTAAAAATGGTGAATCATCGCCCATGGTTCACTTCATCCTCTTGAATCCTATTGGTTCTGATAAAGATGATTTTGGTTGTACATTTTTATTTTTTGGCACATTTTAGCCCTCAAAATTTCTCTGATGGGTGGCCTCTGTAGTGCTAGTATACTCATTAACCGAGGATCCAAATTTAGAGTGTCTTCTGGATTTTTTTTCTAGTCTTATATTTTTTGTAGTATGTTCATCAATCGATTGTGCAAGTGCGCAACTAGTATATTAACGGAATACCGTGAGCCTTTTATCTCCAATTCCAACCTTTTTTTATGAATAACCTTTTTATTCTAAGCTTTTCAATTTTTAACTCTCAATTTCATGGTTCACTTGCCATATTTTCCATTTTGTAATGTGACAGGACATTCATTGAAAATAATTACCTCTTATGTAATCTACTCCATTATTTAATGATTCTCTACTAAACAAGAAGTAACCCAATCAAGTGGTGTGTTGTTGTCATTTTCCATGTCTATAGATTGCTCAATGCCTTCTCTATTTATGAGACTTGTTTATTTGGTTTTTTGAATAATATGCACTTTGTCTATAATGACTCTCTTAATAGACTCTTCGCCCTCTCTGTGGCTTGGAAACTCACCGTAAACTAGTTTTCCAGTGGAAGAAGGTTTTCTATTTCCTAGACTAGAGGATGAGGTTGCACCAGTACCAGGTGTGGAAGTTGGAGATTGCTATGTAGGATTTATGTATCTTTTCCACTCCTTTTTGTTCCCTGTTAATGATGGTTTCTTTTGAATTTTTTTCATTGTCCATTACTAGTTTTTGGTTTTAGGTTCTCTATAAGTCTTATAGATGATCTGTTGTGCAAACATATTTTGAATTAGAAAAATATTTAAAAAAACTATCTTCTTGGACTTATGAGATACAAAAATTTATTTGGTTCTTTGTTCGCGTGTAATTTAGGTTAATGGTGTAAGTCATTAAAGACATGGTATCATAATGAATCTATTATTGATGGACAAATTCACTAACTGTAAAGTAAATTGATTGAAAATAAGAATAACTTAGTCGATTATACAATTTTTTTGTATCACTAAGAAAGTAAATAGATAGTGTATTTTGGAACATTTATTGTAGTTCATGTGTTCATTGGGTGGGAAAAGAGCCAATAGAAATATCTAAACAATTCTGTAAAGAAAGAAATATCTTTGAGAGAAACATGGGAAAGAACCTCAGTAGTTGAGAACATGAATTGCTGAATAATGTTGACTCCATGCTATTATGAGCTCAGGAATGTATTTTCATTGTATAATTTCAAGCACTTATTCACTACAACACTCATCAATTCACTAATAAAAATGTCGTTGTTTCTTTCGTTTTCAATTTATAGTTTTAGATATCGCTAATATGCAAACCACTAGTGAATTTTCTCACCTATATGAACAAATTAGTTAATTTTATGATTGCAAATAACATATTTATTTTCTTTTCAACTTATTTTCATTCTCAATCCCACTTAACTTTGCAATTCTTCACTCCAGTCCCAGTCACTAGTTGTTACTATTTCTCATGTGGAAACTATTACATACACCACTCTCAATAAATATCATTTGAAGATATCATAGCTAATGTTTATAGGACGTAATGGAAATAAATATCGATATTAAAAAAACATATTGTTAGGATATTCCAACAAATAGGAAATACTTAAGTATAACTTGGTATAATGTATATTTAGGTAAAGTGTGTTTCTTTAGTATGTACATTTTGTAACTTATGATTCGATGGTCACGATATGTTCTAGACATGAAGTGATTTGATGGTTCATTCTCTCCTCGGTATTACCAACACTTGATCCATTGCTTAATCCCTGATTGGTCCATGATATCTATTTAAAGAGCATGGAGATTCATTTGTTAGGTGATCATTTATGAGAGAACATTATGTAAATTTTATTTCTTTTACATTAATAAATTTCCTGAAGTGGCTGCGTTGGCTTAGGTCATGGACTGTTTGATGAAAATGAGATTTTGGGGGTTGCCCAAAATCCCAAATTCCTTAAACATTTTGATCCTAGACCTGTGGGTTATGGGCCCACTCAATCTTTGGGAAGCCTTTTAATTAATTCAATGTTATAGTCTGTCTTGCTCTCATTTGAGCATTCATGCAGCCGTCGCCGAGTGCTTGCAACACCATTTTTATTTACAGAACACAAGTTTTGACTCATTTATAAAACACATAGCATATACAATTAACACAGAACATAAACACACTTTTATATATTTACGGAACAATTACAAAGTTAAGGCCTTTCAGCCTTAAAACGAACTCATGCTCGGCTACATCTTGCCCACTCACAATTTTCTTCACAAAATAAGATATCTATTACACTCCTATTGCATTACATTTATATAAAAAGTCTTATGAAGGACCGATCATATCCTCTTCTGATTTTTCTCCACAAAAACTCTCCAAAAAGCGTGCATGGCTATTAATAATAGGAAGTCTATCTAGTCTTATCCATTCTCTCTTTAATTTTTTTTCTTTAACTACTTTAAGGGAGATTTTCTCTGTTTTTTCCCTTTATTCAGCTCCGCTGGTCCACATCTTAATGCTCCACTTGGATTTTTCTTTAATTAATAAAAGGGTGAGATGCACCTGCATCACTGTTTCCCTCTTTGAGGGTTTTAACCATGTTAAGAATACTGGTGTAGTGATATGTAATCTATTTGTGAGCAGTGTGCTTTGGTGTTCTATCTAAGGAACTTACCATGTAAATTCCTTCATGGTATCACAACTATTCGAGGGTCACATTTATTGGTGATCCAAATCTGAAGTTGATACAACTGCATCTGATTGTCATTTCCTAGATCTAATATTTCTGACAGCTTTCAGGTTGTGATGATTGCTCTATTTTTTTAGGAGAATTTGGTCCATTGAGGAATCCCTTTCATTTGATGCGAAAAGTTTTTCGGTAGCCCTAGCTACGTCATTTTTAAGATCTGAAGGTATAGAATCTTTATTTGCAGTTACAATTATTTATGTCTCTGTTTATTTCAGTTTATAGTCCTCTATATTTTTTTTATTTGTTGGATCTATACCTTTCATTCCTGCGTATGCTCTTTGCCCCGCGCCTCTTTGAAATCTGGGAAAAACAGAAACAAAAAGAAAGGATTTTTGTATGTGTATGCACTTTTTTGTCGCGCCTTAGTGTGATCTCGGAAAATTAGAAACATTAAGAAAACTTTTAGTTTTTGGTCAAATCTAAATTTAAGCCATAAGACTTGCATTACTTTTGCTTGTTCATTTTGGGTTGTGTGGTCTTTTGTTTCATAGGCCAAAAGGGGTTTTTCAAGTAAAATGCACTGTAAAGATCCAGTGAGAAAAAAGAAATGCTTACTCCTTTCAAAAAATTAGCAACCTTTTAAACTAGCTCACTTGGTCCAATGTTACTTTATGAGAATAGAGGTCTTGGGTTCAAGTCTTTCTTTTTGTTGAGCTACATTTTCAAAAATCACATGTCACATATGTTTTAAAGTTACTTTATGTAAAGTATTCTCACTCATTATAAAAAGTGAGTCACTTATAATTCTAAAGTCTCTTTATCTTTTATTTAAGTTACAATTTAGTGGATAATTGAGAAAGTACCATTGTAAAAGTGGCTTTCACTTATTTATAAAAGTGGGTCACATAAAGTAATTTTTTTTTAAAGCAATCTAATTAGATTAAGTTTGGAAAGGGGGTATTTTTTTTTAAAATATAACATTATAATTCACTTCCCAACATTCATGTAGTTTGTCGGCATCTTCAACAACTTTTCTTCAAAAAGTCATTACTTCTTCATCCGGAAGTCGTTTTTAGAGCTTCTTTTTTTTAATCGGCCTAATTTTTTGAGATATTTCTATTGGATAACTTAGTTTCAACATATATAGCTTCTGTTCCTTTTAAAATTTAAATTCCATGCATACTTATTATTGGCAACACAAACTACTTCCAACGGCTATCTTACATTGTGGATTTACTTACAAGTAAATGTATTTATAGAATAACCTCAAGCCAAGCATCTAAACCTAAAGATGAAGATAAGAAAGCAAAATGAGAAAATAATTAAGATCAAGCATGTGAGTTGATAGGGATGTCTATTTCTCCAAACCTTAGATTTCGTATCGCAGAAATTGATACCCCCAATGGAGCAATGAAACAGCTCAATAAAGTTTTTGGAATTAAAAATGAAATTAGAGCCCATCAAATTGAAAATGAGTTTCTTACATTGGACCCCAATAATTTTTCTTCCATTGAAGGTTTTTTTTCCAAGTTCAAGACCCTTAGATTTCTCTTGGATGGTGTTAAGGTTAAGAAAGAAGATGGTAGCCTTATATATTCCATTATTACTAAGTTAGGACCAACCTACTATGTGTCTGTTTTCACCTTCCATTTTACTAGAGAAGCCTTTATTTCTCAAGGACAAAACTGCAAGTCCCCCTCTTTTGATGCATTTTGGGATTCTTCAATAAGAGAATGAGAAAATATCTTACATCTCGATCTGCTTAATATTGTAAATTCTTCTAAGAAAGCCTTAGAAGTCCAAAAATAACCAAATTCCAAGAATCCTAAGGTGCAACATCCTAAAAAGAATGGTCCTAAACCAAACCAGGGTCCTAAGAAATTTCACCCTCAAAATGAAAAATCAATTCAACAAAATGATAAGGAAAATAAAAACAAAGGTAAGAATACTGATATATTGTAACTTTTGTAATCATGATGACCACTTAGAATCTAAATTATTTAAGAATATCGAAGCCTTGGAAGCATCCATGAAGAAGCATAACATCCATTTGGAGCACTCTCCAATTTCAACTTTATTTGCAGGAATAACACTTTCTGCATGTGGTTTCCAAGCATCTCAGTCTGGTTATGCACTAAATGTATCTTCTTCTTCTCATTCCCATGAGTGGCTCATTTATTCTACAGCTTCTTATCACATGGCCCAAAATAAAGCCAGGTTTTCTTCTTTAAATGATTGTAACACCAAAAATACTTATGTTAGTGATGATAGATCTCTTAGTGTTCTAGGGACTAGAAATATTCATCTAGACAATGGTCAGTGTAATGATGTTTATGTGTTCCTACCTTATCCTGCAACCTTCTATCTGTATATCAGATAAATGATTCAAGTGAAGATAAAACCGTTGAATTGTCACCTCACAATGTTGTAATTAAGGACCTAAGAGATCCTAGATAGATTTTAGCTACTGGCATTACTAATGATTCTATAAGGTTGTATAAGTTTAACAACTTTGGGCCATCAACTTTGCCCTCGATATTTGTTTCTCATGATGATGAAGTGAGCAAACTTTGGCATGAGCGATTTCGCGACTTAAAATATCTCTCCCTTCAAAATCTATGTAAAGAAAATATGGTGACAGGTCTTCCTTTGGTACCTTGCAGAGATAGTGTTTGTTTTGAATGTGTACTCGGAAAACATCATCGAGATAGTTTTGAAAAACGCACCTCTTGGCATGCCTTAGCCCCTTTACAACTTGTGCATAGTGATTTATGTGGTCTACTTCCAGTTGTTTCATTCTCTGGCTACATGTATTTCTTAACTTTCATTAATGATTTCTCCAGACACACTTGGGTATACTTCTTAAAAATCAAGAGTGAAGTCTTTAATATGTTCTTGGCCTTTAAGGCCTTTTTTGAGAAACAATCTAGACATCAAATTCTTAAGCTAAGATCTGATAATGGTGGAGAATATGTTAACAAAAAATTCATCAACTTTTGCATGGATCATGGAATTCAATTGCAACATAATGTTCCATATACTCCACAAAAAAATGTTGTAGCATAAAGGAAGAATCGCAGCTTAAAGGAAATGGCTAATTGTATGCTTCAATCTAAAGGACTTAATCTTAATTTTTGGGCAGAAGAAATTAAAAAATTACATTGTAAATCATAGTCACACTAAGGTTTTAAAGAATATCACACCAGAAGAAGCATGGATCTCAATTAAACCAGATGTAAGTCACTTTTGTGTTTTTGGAAGTGAATCATGTGCCCATATTCTAGATAAGAAACATAAAGCCTTAGAACCTACGAGTGAAAAATATATTTTTGTTGGATATTATGAAGATGTCAAAGGATATAGACATCTTCAACCTAAATCCAAAAAAAATTATGATTAGAAGAGATGTAAAGTTTGCTAAAAATATATTGGCTTGTGAGCCTAGTTAAACAGATGTGCCACCTCTCTCTATACCTTCTACTTTAGAAAATATTCCTTCTTCATATGATGATGGAAAGAATGAAAACCCTCCCCTTCCTTCTCAAGATCCTCCTTTCACTCCTCAGCTTCCAAAATGGGTCTGCACTACTCACGATGCAGCAGGTGCTCTTGTACATGATCCTATAGATCAGTTTCATACACGTTCTCAGTTCGATAGATCCTCTTCTTCACTGGCTCAAGCTTCAGTGAATTATGATCATGACACCTTTATAGAAGCTTTAGGCCATCTAGATTGGGACATAGATATGAATGAAGAAAATCATTCATTATTGAAAATTGATACATGGGACATTGTTCCTCTTCTAAAGGGACGAAAACTTGTTAGATGCGAATGGGTTTATAGAACAAAGTTTGGAGCAAATGGAAAAGTTGATAAACATAAATCTCATCTTGTTGCTAAGTGTTTTTCACAAGTTGAATCCATTTACTATACCAAAACCTTCTCCCTTGCTGCCAAAATGAACTCTATCCTCCTTTTTCTTTCCCTTGCTGCCTCTTTCAAATAGGAAGTCCATCAGATGATGTTAAATTTTCCTTCTTGCATGGGGACTTGCATGAAGAAATCTATATGGAACACCCTCCTAGCTTTATAGAAACAGACTCTAGCCTTGTATGTTGGCTTAAGAAATCCCTTTATGGTCTCAAGCAAGCCCCTTTGGGTTGGTATGTGAAAATGGATTGCTTTCTCTTAGATACTGGTTTTTCTATGTGCCATTATAACAATATTGTCTACACCAAGAAAGTGGGTAAGTCTCTTATCATTCTTGTTCTTTATGTTGATGATCTTATCCATACTAGTATTGATCCCAAGCTTATAAACCATGTGAAGTTCAACCTTATAAAGTAGTTTGAAATGACAAACTTAGGAGACTTGGGATTATTTTCTTGGTCTTCAAGTCTTGCAATCCAAAGAATGTATTTCCCATTCCCAGTACAAGTATGCCTATGAAATTCTATGCCACTTTCACATGGAAGATTGTAAGCCACCCCCTTCTCCCTCTCAATCTAGAGCCAAAATTTCAGTCACTTCTACTTCCGCTGAAGTTGATGCAACCTTATACCATTAGCTTGTTGGAAAATTTTTATATCTGACCCATACCCATCCTGACCTTTCCTTTCTTGTTTTCCTTGTTTCTTAGTTTATGCAAAACCCAGATGAAAGTCATTGGAAAGCAACTAAAAGAATACTTCATTATGTTTGAGGTATAGCTCAATTTGGGATTCATTACAGTGCAGAAGCATCTCCTATATTGGTTGGTTTCACTGATTTTGATTCGGCTGGTGACCGTGATGATCGACAGTCTACTACAGCTTATATCTTCACTCTTGGTTTTGGACCACATGGGCTTGTAAGAAACAAAGTGTCATTTCACTTTCTTCAGCAGAAGTAGAGTATCATGGCATCATTGAAGCAAGTAAGGAAACCCCGTGGCTTCGTTATATCCTGTCAGAGTTTAGTTTTCAGTAGCAACATCTGACTATAATTCGATGTGATAATCAAAGTGCCATTCAACTATGCAAAGATCCAGTCCAACATCAGAGCAACAAACACATTGAACTACACATGCACTTCATCATAAATCTCATTCATGACCATGTTCTCTAAGTGCACTGTTGTTCAACCGATGATCAAGTTGCAGACATCTTTACAAAGGCTCTTAGAGAGGTGAAATTTAATAAACTTCAATTTATGGTTGGAGTTCAAGAAGTTGTCACTAGGGGGGGGTAGGCTCTAATGCCTCCTTCCTTCTCTTATTGCATCATATTTGTACATCCTTCAATCCTATCCCAATTTGTTCTTAAGGGGGGATGTTAGGATATTCTCACACATAGGAAATACTTAAGTATAACTTGTTCTAGTGTATAGTTAGGTAAAGTGTATTTCTTTAATATATACATTTTATAGCTTACAATCTAACGGTCACGATATGTTCTAGACATGAAGTGATCTGAAGGTTCATTCTCTCCTTGGTATCACCAACACTTGATCTATGGCTTAACATGTGATATGTCCATGATATAAATTTAAAGAGCATGGAGGATCATTTGTTAGGTGACCATTCATGAGAGAAGCTTATGTAAATTTTCTTTCTTTTACATTAATAAATTTCCTGAAGTGGTTGCGTTGGCTCAAGCCATGGACTCTTTCCTTATTTAAGGGTTTTAACCACATCAAGAATACTAGTGTGCTGATCTATGATCTGTTTGTGAGTGGTGTCCTCTGATGTTCTATGTAAGGAACTTGCCCTGTAAATTCCTACACATATTGTCCACTTACTCCACATTCACTCTTGTTTAAATATATTTGAAATTCATGTCATTAGACACAAAACATTATGATCTAAAATAATTATGAATTATTTGTGATTATTAAAATTAGCTTAAAAACTACTAATAATAATTGTAAATTAAAAACTCAGATAATCAAAAATAAATATTATGCATAGATGAATCGATTTGGTGGTTGAGCTAGTCCAAACCATTATGTTGATGTTGATTCGTTTTATTTGATATCGGAGTATGAAGAAGGTTGAACCAAATTAGACTTACAAATAATGTAACACATGATTTTGAAGGCCATGGTAAAAAGATAACTCTCACAACATGTTCTAGCTAGTTGCGTACACCTTCCCCCATTATTTATGACAAAAGTTTTCACTAACTAATCCTACGAATCATGAATTAATACTTTATGCCAATAGTTCTATGTTCAATGTGTTCATATGTTTGCCTAAAATCAAAGAATTTTGGAACATGATTTGCATTTGTCACTTTGATTCTTAAAATATTAATGTTATTCCTCTCATTTGTTTTTGGGTTGACATCCTATCTATACATGCTCGATTGTTGGAATACCCCATTGATAAAAGCGTGTGAATAATCGTATGAATACAAATAATTTTTTTCATTTAAATATAGATTTCTCAATATGTTATGTAATCAGGAACTATTACTATTGATTGTATGAGATTTTTTACATATAACACTCTCAATAAATAGAAATTGAAAATACGAAAGTGGATGATACGATTAGTGGTGGAAATAAATATTGAAAGTCCACAATTATCTTATTCTTTTTTTCACTAACTATTTTATATTTAATATCATAAATATACGTGTACTAAACAGCATAAATTTTCAAACTAAAATAAATATGAATTCATTTTCATCATGACCATTATTGTATAGGTTGTGAATACAACAACACAAAAATATTATCTGCATATGGGAACAACTAGCTCCAACACAAAATGATTTCATGGTTTTGTTAATGTTTTGTATGTGACATCACCTCCTATTTTTTAATTTGATTTGACAAATACTCAATTCAAGGTTCCTAAAGGGTTGATTATCCAACGATTAGCTGAAAAACTGTCAAAATCGTTTACATATAATTTTGTAATGATTAGTGTAGAGTGCTCTGCACATTATTTATTTGCTTACAACTACCATTTATTACCATTTATTACACAATGTGTTAGGTTAAACGCTCACTTGAAAAATTTCTTGATTATTTGTCAATTAGGTACTACTTGCACTATCACACTCCTTGTATTATGTCAATACAATTTTGAGAAGTATAGTTAGATTTAGCAATAGTTTAGCTTTTATTGGTCATTGAAATAAGCCTTAATTATTTTTCTAATAGAAATTGATGTGTATCACCGAACATTAATTATCTGACATTTCACATGTGTCAAAAATCATGAAAATTGTTGCCTTGCAGACATGCACAAAGAGAGAAAGAAAATGCAAACCACCATGACATCAAATTATGCCATCAAGAAATGTGTACGTAGATGTGAAAAACACAATGTAAAGTTTCTTCCACACATAATCCTTTTCAACATAACCACTATTTCATACACTAAAAATGCTTTACCTTTCATGTTAAAATGGTAATTCATTCGGTGTGAACGAATGTCCATTGAATCATTATTTTGCGGTGTTACTATATAACATAGTGTTGCATCCTATATCAAAGTTCAATGTATATAGAAATAGCATTATGTATTCATTGTATGAAATATAGAAGTAAGAAATAATATTTCATTGTGCAGAATACGTAACAAGCACGATGAACCCTTCCTCTGCATTTTTGCTCTATGTACAATGAAATTAACTAAATTATAAAGAAAGAATTTAAATGCTTAACATTATCGAAATTTTAAAATATTAAAACATCTAACTACAATATATTTATAATCTAAATAATAAAACATACCCTACACTAATGCAAGAACGTATAGTGAACCTATGACTAATACAAGAACCTATAGTGAACCTATAATGAAATTTTTATTGACTAATGCAAGAACCTGTAGTGAAGGATACCGAGTGTGTTGTTGGTAGTTAATTTGATAAAATATTTTACACAAATGTCTTTGATTATGGATCATACTGGCTAGATTCCATTGTCAGTTAGAGCATGCAAATATTATTACATGTTTTTCTGAAATTAACAATGTGTTAAATAACATATGTGAAACCAAGGCATATATGAACACAAATTGTTAAACAAAGATATGTACATGGATGAAGTAGATAAGCTAGCTATGCATATTGCATCTACAAATGGGGAAAATTTAATTTTGGTTCACCATTATCGACTTGCATAAAAGTGTTGTATGAAATTAGAATGTGTGAAACAAATCTACAAAGGGCTTAATGTCTACAAAAAATGAAAATTTTTTATGTATCCACAACAATTTCTTTATGGAAAATAGATACATCGAAAAAGTCTACGGTGATGAAAATGTACATGAACATGCAAAAAATTTTGGTGTCAATATTCAAACATGAGTCTCAATAAAAGGTAAGTGCAAAGATGCATAAGTTAACTCAACCGAAAATGATATGCATAAAGGATATTAGGCCACTCAACTCCACACATTGAAAACATTCACCGCCCCTTCATACTCTGCACTTTTCACTCACCCTTTCTCCCTCCTTTGTATTGTGCTCCTCTCATATCTACATATTTCACATAATGGAAGCTCACTTCTCACCTATAGAAAGGGATAATCCAAAAAAATAAATTATATATAATATTAATCAATATTTTCTCTATATCAATTTTCCGATTTAATAGGATGAAATACTAAGACATATTGTTGGACGGCTACATGTGTGGAGGTGTGTAGAAAGGGTAATGATGAGTGTGGGGGTGTGTAAAATTATTTGAGAACATTAACATTGACATTATCACTATTATAGATAGTTTTATTTCTCAATAAAACTTTTAACTCTATGTAGACACTCCATGCAATGAAAATGTTAATACTAGTAAGAATATCAATTTCATACTATTAATGATTTCTCCATTTAGCATGCTTTAGAAATCGATATTAGCATACTATTTTATCAATATCATAAATATCATTTTATTTTGGTTAGCTAAATCTCTCCTACCAATAAGTACAACCATTTTCTACATTTATTTGTTGAACCAATGTGTATTTAGGACATTTACTTTGTTAGCTTGTTTTGCTATCGACCATTTTTTGCATACCAGAATAGACTGAATGAGCATTTTTATTGAATTTTGTTGAATACTAAGTGCATTAGTAGTTTCACAATTCTCAATTGAGCTCATATTATCTAATATTAAATCAAATGTCTTTTCAATGTGTGAGGAAGAAGTGTTGTGCAGTAAAACAGATACATGGACCATACTATGAATAACTCAATTAAGTAGTGGTTTCTGACATCAAAATTTTGGTTTATGTGTGGATCAGATGCCGAATAAGTATGTACAATTAACTTTTTAAATAGAGTCTATGCAAAAGTAAACAAAGTATATACGTAAAATCACAAAACATATCTTCAATTTTTTTTACAAAAATAACACCATTTCATAGTAGTTCAAAGAATTTGTAAACAAATTTACAATTAGAATAGAGTGATCATTGTTTTTATTGACGATTCTTTAACTGTAATGAAGAAAACAAAGTATATCCTCATAATTTTTTCCAAAGACATCATCTCAGAGTAATTCACAATATTGATAAACATATTCAGAATTAGATTAGAGTGATCATTATTTGTTCCTAAAAAGTATTTATCAATAAAAAAAACAATTACAGTAACAACAATTATATTGAGATTCAAATAGAAATTACCACAACTATGATTAAACTAAACATCAAATATGTAATAGATTTCTAAAACTCGAAATTGTTATTGAATATTCATCTTGATTTTGAGAAACAAAATAAGATTAGACACAATATAAAATATCGAAGTAACAGTCCACAACCTATGAAAATAATCATCTCGAAATTTTCCATAAATTTAGTAAACAATCTCAAAATTTGCACAACATGATCATATTTTAATAGTAATAAGTACAATTTCAGTAACATTAATACTACGTAGTTATTCATCATAGTTATGACAAACATAAATACTACAAATGGAATAGATATATCAGATCCAAAACTATTGTTGAGTGTTAATATTTTTTGTAGGTTGCTTATAACCATAATGAGACTTTTTCGATATCTGAGCCCAATAGTGACTCATTACAACCATTTTTATTTTTTTGTCACATTAACTTTTTGCACACGCATTTCGAAATAGAAACTACTATTCCATAATGAATTAAATACTTGTAATAAATCACAATTTAACTCTGAAACCAACCTCTCTGGGAAATGGAAGACATGTGCAAATGAAAGTTCTTATGTAAGAGAATTTACATTTTTTTATAGTAGACCACTTCGAAAGTTTTGGATGCAAAGAATAATGCTTGATTCCTAAAGCGCCTACCAAAATATCTATATTTAACTACAAAAGTAAATTAATTTCTCTCAGTGAAGAATAAAATTGGAATTTTGTGAACCACAATAAGAAAAAGTCACCTGCAATGAAAAGAAATAAATTGCATCCAAAAATTGTCTTAGTTCATGATAACATATATAAAAAATATAAACATTTAATCACTAGTAAACAAGAAAATGAATGTTCGAAGATTTTAGAATACTTACAACATTTTAAGGTATAGATCCTGATTGTTTCTATTTTTTGGATTTTTGATTTGTTCAAGCAATATCTTTAGCTTGGCCTAGATGTAATATTTCATAGAAGCAATTGTAATTTCATGTTTGACTTCTTGACTGAATCTCTCTTTCTCAATTTTCCGGGCTTCTTCTTTTAACTATACAACTAAAGCGGAGTTTTTTATTAACATTAACAAAAGTAATTATCCATTTACTAATTTCCTATTTACTAAAATCATCCATATTATCAAATTTTGTTGCCTTTGAATATTTTAGCTTATCCAATTCAACCGCCGACTTTTCTCTCAAAATTTATCCATAGTCATATGTGATACATGGACCATTTAGATATTTCACAATTTGTACAAGCTTAACGTAGGCATTTTATTTTTGATTCCTAGGTTTTCATATTCATAAATAATGTTCTCTAGTCTTCTAATTCTCTAATACCATGCAACTTTTATTTTCTTCATCCAATTAACATTCGAGAATTCCTACCTTTTTTTAATTTAGATAAGAAACTAAATCATGTCTCTAGATAAAGTATATAAGTTATTGTTTATGAAATACATTTGTCCTTTGAGATGATGTTCAATGCACTCGATAAATGGCTTAGTTCTTTGTACTAAATGATCCAAATCAAAAGTTGTTTTCCATGCATATTCAGTGATTTGCAATCTCTCACATATATTATTGATAATATATGCTTTCACTACATTAATGAGATTCATATGTTTAGAAAATCTATTTTATGTGCCAGGGGAAAGAAAATGGAAATGGTGCTATCCATATTGGCAATGGAGTCATCAACAAAGGACCTAGATTTAGAGCATCTACTAGGTCTTCTATTCTTGTCTTCAACCTCAAGTTTTCTACTTCATGTTAGCTAATAAAGTGTGTAAGTATGTCACTAGTAACTTGTTTCATGAGCGACGTGCTTCCAAATCCAACGAGATACACATGTGTTTTTGTTTGATCAATAACCTTTTTGTTAGAAACCTTTACTTTGTCAGTTTTCAATGTTTTACGTCGCCTATGATACTTTGCATTTTGCAATGTGACTGTAACATCCCTATTGAAACTTCCATGTAATAAAAGTAAATAAAGGAAAAATAACAACCATGGATGATGGGACACTTATTCCAAGATGAATATTGGGGAAAATCCTAGTGATGGGGATCACTTGTGATTAGTTATTGCTGTGGAAATTGTCAAAGGCAATGACTAAGGCTTTGTAAAGGCAAAATGACATTTTTCGCACATTTATTTATGAAAATAATGGAAATTAGGAGAAAAATGAGGTGAAAGGTCGAAGGTTGCATGTGAGGAGGAAATTGAAGTAAAATAATGGAAAATGAAGAAAATAGAGGCCTCATTCATAAAAAGGCTTATGAGGATCAGTTGGTAACCTTTTGTGAGTTCATTCTTGGAGCTCTCTCATTATTATCACTCTCTCATACTCTTGGAGACTTAGAGATTTCTTGGAGCACTCTTAGAGGGTGTGGCCTACTTGGATTCTTCGAGCGAGAAGGAAAAGGAAGAGTAGGAAAGCGCAATAAGGCATCAGGATCAGCAACTACATCAAATTTGCTTGCATTTACTGAGTTGCATGTATGTTTCCTTCACTAGTTTTGCATGCATGGCACATGCCTATGGTTTATTGGTTGTTATTTGTCATTGGCATGGAGGATGGTTAGGATTGACAGTGGACTACCTGCCCTTAACATTTCCTATATAGCCATGGTGATTGTGGGTTTACTTCATTGTTGAGTTTTTGGTTGGTACTCATCTTTCCTTAGCTTGTCTTGAGTTACTAGTTCCTGGAACCTTGGTTAGACAAATGTTCTCGAGTGTTGTAACATCTTGGGTTGAGTAACTAGTCCCATAGTCTTCGTTGGACAAACGCTTTGGAGCCTTTGGCGGGTTGAGTTACTAGTCCTAGAGACTTGTTTGGACAAACACTCTAGACCCTGGAGGCAACTATGGGTTGAGTTAGTAGCTGTGGGTTGAATTAGTAGTCTTGCAAACTTGTTTGTAAGAAATTCTCTAGATCCCTGCATGGTTGGGATAGAGATGGATCTGATGATGGTTTTGTGATGTTTGACCATGAGGTTTAACCATTGTTTGATGGGTTGAGGTGGATGGCCTCTGGAAGCCCTGGATGGATTTTGATTGATATGTTCTATTATATCCCACATTCATGCTTGGAATATGGCACGAGGGTGAATGGTTGAGGAGAGATTTGGCTTAGCCATTCTATAGTCGAGTGGAATGTGGAAGTCCCATCTCGGGTTTGGATTTTGCATCATAATGAAAGGTTATTTTTCCTTGTATTTCTATCATCATTTTGATGGATTATATGTGGTATATATGGTTGTACATTCATGAATATTGTTTCTGCTATTATGTTGGTTATTTATGTGTTTTGTGACAACACCTATGTATGGATTTCATCATGTTTTTACTTTTAATTGAATGATCAAGTATCTATGACCTAATGGATGGAATGGAAGTTGATGTGTTGAGGCATCAATGGTTCCTAGTGATTCTCAGTTAATTATGAGACCCCTATGCTCATAATGGTTATTTACACCTCTAGATTAGATATTCGTGATGTGTTTGATGAAATGCCTATCATGGCTAGTAACGGTCCAGTCAAGGTCTTGACCAAGTATTGGATTTAGTAAGGTAATGTTCATGCTATTTTATTGTTATGAAGAGATGTTTAATCTTGGGCAGTGACCTGTACTCTAGGCTTGAAAAAAGTGGCTCAAATCCTAGGGATGCTGGCGTAGCATTGGATAAATGAGTCTTTACACGATGGAAGTCAAGCCTGTGAGAGTGACTCTGGGATTTTGGATGTTGTCATGCATATAGCATGATAACAACTGAGACTTAAGCTATCCAAAATTTTAGTGGGACCTAAGGGAAAGTTTCCTGAAGTGTTGGATTATTTCCTAAGGGTAGTCAAGCTGATGTTGAATGTTTGTGTGGTGTGTTTCTATTGGTTCCACATCCTTCATGTGACTTAGGAGGTCGAATCATGTCATAGTTGTTTTTCGATGCATATTTACCCCAACTTGTCGGTTGCTTGGGTAGATGTGGGAGAAGGGTGTTACGGAGTTGTATCAGAACATGGTTCACCCCTTAGACGGGATTGGCTATGTGTTGGACATGCATGCATGTTAGTTGTATGTGTGTCTCGCACACTTGCATTCCATGTTCTTGTTGCATTTGCATGATGTTTTTCATGGTTGTAGTGATGTCATCATGTGAAACTTCAGGTTGTTGTTGTGGAATGTAGCGTTGTGAGAGTATGAACGGTTCCATGTTGACTTGTGTCACTTACATGTATGGTTGTAGTATGTTTGGTTAAAATCTGTCATGTTTGGTTACATTCTTGGTTTATGTATGTATTATTCTTGTAGGTTTGACTTCAAGTATCGCTCACTCATGCTTGATCATATGTCCTTATGCATATGCATATTTGGTTACATATTTCTTATGCATGTTCATGTTTTCATGTGGTCAAGTGTACAATGATGTAGTGGTTTTTGTCATGCATGAGGTTGTGGTATGTGTTGTTTTTGAGGCCATGCATTGATGACTGGACCCTAGCTAGAATGATGGTTTCATGGTTATATTCTTAGCTGTCATGATTATGGTATACATGTATCACGTTGATTTTTTTATATTGCAAAGAAGGTATCATCCTCGAGCCACACCAAGGTACGTTGGTTTATTGTGATTTTGTTTAGCTTACATGATACACCTTGCAAGAAGACCAAAGACTCCCCCTATGAATCTAAAGAGAATTGTGTTGTTCGGAACTCTTCTGATTTGGTAGTTACATTGAGAATCTTAAAGGAAGAAGTAAGGAGTTGTAAGGCAGATAATGACATAATCATGCATGATAAGGAGAAACAAGATGAGGTAAATGAAATAATACTTTAGAGTTTATCAGAATTGTAGAGACCACATCGGATCAACTATGAGCAAGAGGATAGAACTAATGGGGCATATGGTAATCAGTCACATGGTGGTCACAGGTTAGATAGAGATGACATAGTCAGAGATAGCAGATTATTGGGCACTCCATATAGGAGAGGGGATAGACATAGGTATGATTCTAGTTCTGATTCTGATAGGCATCGTGATCATCATCACCATCATCCTGACAGGAGTAGTGATAGGGGATTTCCAGATGAATTTAAGAAATAAAATCCACCAACATTTGATGGAGAGATGAAGAAACCACAGGATGCAGAGATATGGTTGCTTAACATGCAGGAATTTTTCAGGTTGCATGACTATTGAAAGAACATGAAAGCCAAATTGGCTACATTCAGTGCTAAAGGTAAAGCAGACATTTGGTGGGAAGATGTGAAGAATGTCAGATCAATTCATGATTTGACTTGGAGTGAGTTTGAGTGAATATTCAAGAAGAAATATTTGTTAGAAAGATAATTTGATGATAGGGTGAAGGAATTTTATGAGATAAATATGGGATCTATGACAAATAATGAGTACACTATCAGATTCTTGGAGTTACTGAGGTATGTGCCATATCTCATGGCAGAGAAGGCCAAGACTCAGAGATTTGTTAGTGGATTACCAGTTGCACTCAAAGATATGATTAAGTTTGATTAGCCTAGATCATTGGAGGAGGTCATCCAAAAGCTGAAACATTGCTACAAACAATCGAAGCGTAGAACTGAGATGAAGCTAGACCGGAGAGGCAATGAAAAGAACAAGGGAAAATGGGACAAGAAGCGAGTAATACCACAACATTCAGGTAACAAGGAGAATATTGCACCACCTAATAGGTTTAATGCATTAGACAGAGGATAGGGACATAGATATGAGGAGAACAATAAGGAGCCCAAGCGTTGTTGGACTTATGGAGGAGATCATCGCAGGAGGGATTGTCCACATTGCCAAAGTGGTAGGCCTAATATATAGAGTGTGCAGGAGGCACAGACTGTTGGAGATCTTGGTGAGAGTATTCCACATATCTATGTAGCATTGGATAACAAACCAGAAAGACATCAGGCATCTATCATTATGATCAGTGGGAAGCTTTGTGATCATGTTATTTCTATTTTGATTGACCCTCGATCTAATTATATCTTTGTTAGTTCTGACTTGGTCGATAAGTGTGGTTTGAGTAAGGAATTTCATGCAAAGTCTTGGTTAGTGCAGTTGGCTACACGTATGAAGAAGCGAGTTCATAATTGTGTGAGAGATTGTGCATTTGATTTGAATGTATTACCATTGGGATCATACATTATGTTGTTGGGCATGGATTGGTAGTATTGTCATGCCAAATCCATTGAGTCTGTTGATGAAAATGGAGAACCAAGAGTATTACAGGGTAAGAAGAAAGCTACATCAATTATGATGGTGACAGCTATGCAAGCAAAGCATCTTCATAAGAAAGGGCGCAATCTCTTTGTAGTACACATTTCTAGTGATAAGAGAAAGGAGGTTGAGTATGTAAACATGTTGAGTAGGTACCAAGTTCTAGAGTAATTCAGGGATGTATCTCCTGAGGACATTTTAGAGTTTCCACCTCATAGGCAGGTAGAGGTTTCTATTAAGTTAGTGCAAGGGGTAGCTCCAGCATCAAAAGCATCTTACAGGATGAGCATGCCTAAGTTGGTTGAGTTAAAGTTACAGTTGAAGGAAATGTTGGACAAGGCATACATTAGGCTGATTGTATCACCATAGGGCACACCGATATTGTTTGTCAAGAAGAAATATGGTACTCTCAGATTATGCATTGACTACAGGAAATTGAACAAAGTAGCCATCAAGAACAAGTACTTGTTACTGAGGATTGATGATTTATTCGAATAACTGAAGGGAGCAACAATGTTCTCAAAGATTGATTTCAGTTCTGGATACCATCAAGTACGCATCAAAGAAGAAGACATTTATAAGACCGCATTCAGGACCAGTTATGGGCATTATGAGTTTTTCGTAGTTCCATTTCACTTAAGTAATGCTTCAGCTACATTTATGTTTCTGATGAATAGTTTGTTGCGTCTGTACTCGGATAATATTTTTATTGTGTTCATTGATGATATACTGGCATATTCTAAAAATGAGGAAGAGCATGTCAAGCGTTTGACAATAGTGTTGACATTGTTGAGAGAGCATGAGTTGTATGCTAAGCTCAACAACTGTAGTTTCTTTCAAACTAAGGTAAATTACTTGGGGCATGTTGTCTCCAAGGAGGGCATTGTAGTAGATCCAAAAAAGATAAGACCCATCATGGAGTGGGTAGCTCCTAAGAATGTGGATGAGGTGAGATATTTCATGGGGTTGGAAGGCTATTATAGGAGGTCCATTAGAAACTTCTTGCATATTTGTTATCCTATTACATCATTGTAGAGGAAAGGTAAGAAGTTAGAATGGACAAAGGAGTGTGAGGCTAGTTTTGAGTAGCTCAAGCAATTGTTAATGCATGCACTAGTGCTAAAGATTGTAAATCCAGACAAAGAATGTGTAGTATGCACAAATTCTTCCCAGAAAAGACTTGGTGGAGTCCTAATGAAGGATTGATAGGCAGTATGATATGAGTCATAAAAATTGAATTAGCATGACACGAATTATCCCACACATGATATTGAGATGGCAGTGACTATACATGCATTGAAGATGTGGGGACATTATCTTCTGGGCAAGAGATTCACATTCATGAGTGATCATAGTAGTTTATGATATATGTTTGACCAACAAAATCTGAATGGTAGGGAGGCTTAGTGGTTGGCTATGATTAGTGAGTTTGATTTTGAGATCCGATACATCAAAGGTACAAAGAACAGAGTTGCAAATTCTCTTAGTAGGAGGATACAGGTAAATCACTTGGAAGCTATGATCTCTTATGGGCCAGACTTACAGGATAGGATCTTTTAGGTAGGTTAGTAGGATATTAGGTATATGGAGATTGTGTACAAGTTGTACGGAGGTACTGGTATAGGTATAGGTGGTATTATAGGTATAGGTACACATGTAGGTACATGTACAGACAGTGGTACAGGTACAGGTGGAAGTACAAGTACAGGAATAGGTACAAGTATAGGTATAGGCACAGGTGCATAGGGTATCAATTATTGTCTTACAACAAATGGATTGGTCGTATTCATAGACAAGATATATGTGTCAAATAATAGTGAGCTGAAGAAGGTGATATTGGGATATTTTCATCTGAAACCATATTCAGGTCACCTGGGTTATTAAAAGACATTGACTACCATGAAGAAATTTTATTATTGTCCAAATCTAAAGACGGATATAGTAGAGTTTGTGGCTAGATGTTTTGATTTTAAATGTGTAGAGGGAGAGTGCAAACATCCAAGTGGACAGCTACAACCGATCCCGATTCCAGAGTGTAAATGTGAGGTCATTTTCATGGACTTCATCGCACGTTTTCTGAAGACAGTGAGACAACATGATTCCATCATGGTCATTTTGGACGGGTTGACAAAGTTTGCACACTTCATTCCAGTGTAGTCTACATTCATATATAGTGATGTAGCATAGGTATTCATCAAAGATGTGGTTATATTACATTTTGTTCCAAAGAATATTGTATCAGATAGGGATGTGAAGTTCACTTCCAAGTTTTGGAAGGTGTTATTTACAGGTTTGGACATAGAATTTCCCTTGAGTATAGCTTATCATCCATAGACAGATGGAAAGACACAGATGGTCAATAGGATATTGGAGGACATGTTGAGGATGTATATGATGAATCATAAAAGAAAGTGATAAGAGTACCTTCCACTGGTAGAGTTCATGACAACAATGGGTATCAAGAATCATTGAGGATGAGTCCTTTTGACGCATTGTATTGGAAGAGTTGTGACACTCCTATGAGTTGGAGTGAACTGATTAACAGGGTATTGATTGGACCAGATATGTTGGTAGACATGGAACATGATATTAAGGTTATAAAGATGAACATAAATATGACACAGGATAGGAAGAAGAGCTATGCAGATCAGAACAAGATGTTCAAGGAGTTCCAGGTTGGGGAACAATTTTACTTACACATCAAACCAAAAAAGAGCTTTGTGTGGATTGGACCATTTGCCAAGCTGACACCATAGTTTTGTGGACCCTTTAGTATCATTGAGATTATTGTGCAAGTATCCTATTGACTTGCACTGCCTCTGATAGTGAAGGACCATGATGTTTTCCATGTGTCATTGCTTAAGAAGTATGTTAAAGATGTCGATCATGTGATGGACTGGTCTGTATTGCAGGTGGAATCATATGGAGAATTCCAGCCAGAGCCTCAGTGTATATTGCAGAAAAAGGTGATCACGCTCTGGAATTGGGCAATCGAGTAATTTAAGGTGCATTGGAAGAACTTTGGGCCTGATGAAGCTACATGGGATATGGTGGATCAGATGTGGGTATGTATCCTTCCTTGTTTTCTGGTTAAGGCAAAGCAATTTTGTCTTGGTGCTTTGGTGTGATTTTGGTATATGTTGTGGGATGTGCTTTGGTATATGTTTTGGTGATGTTGGTTTATGTAAATATGTATATGGATGTAAATAACACCATGGGCTATGTTATAAATCTCCAATAAGTTGTATGGGATTCATGCCATTATGATGTTATGTTTTCTATGTTTTCATGTTGGTTTGCTTACTAGTGGGTTGATCATTGTAAATACTGCATCGAGCTAAGTTATAAAGCTCCATCAGAATTTTATTCTTCTTACAACATTTTTGTGGTTATAGGTGTTGTTGAATACCAGGGATAGTGTTCCCTTAAGGGGGGTGGTTTTGTAACAACCCTTGTGAAAATTCCATGTAATAAAAGTAAATAAAGGAAAAATAATGACCATGGATGATGGGACAGTTATTCCAAGTTGAATGTTGGGAAACATCCTAGTGATAGGGATCACTTATGATTGGTTACGGCTAAGGAAATTGGCAAAGGCAATCATTAAGGCTTTGGGAAAAAATGGCATTTTTGGCCAATTTATTTATGAAAATAATGGAAATTAGGAGAAAAAGGAGGTGAAATGTCATAGGTTGCATGTGAGGAGTAAATTGAAGGAAAATAATTGTAAATGAAGAAAATAGAGGCCTCATTCATTGAAAGGATTCTGAGGATCAGTTGGTGAGCTTTTGTGAGGCTAGTTTTGGAGCTCTCGCATTATTATTTCTCTCTCTCATATTCTTGGAAACTTAGAGTTTTCTTGGAAAAATCTTGGAGAGTGTGGCCTACTTAGATTCTTGGAGAAAGAAGGCAAAGGAAGAGCAAGAAAGTCTAAGAAGGCGTTGGGATCATCAGCTACATCAGATTTTCTTGCGGCTAGCAAGTTCCATGTTTGTTTCCTTCACTAGATTTGGCATGCATGGCATATGCATGTGGTTTATTGGTTGTGATCTGTCATTGGCATGGAGGACGACAGAGATTGATAGTGGATTTCCTAGCCTTACCATTTCCTAGATAGCCATGCTTATTATGGGTTTATTTCATTGTTAAGTTTTTGCTTGATTCTCATGTTTCCTTAGATTGGGTTGAGTTACTAGTTCCTAGAGCATTGGTTGGACAAACACTCTAGAGCCCTACAACAGGTTGGGTTGAGTTACTAGTCCTGTAGCCTTTGTTGGCCAAATGTTCTAGAGCCCTTTATGGGTTGAGTTACTAGTTATAGATGCTTTGTTGGACAAATTCTCTGCAGCTCGGTGGTAGTTTTCGGTTGAGTTACTAGTCCTAGAGCCTTCGATGGAACAAACATTCTCGAGCCCTAGATGGCTAGGATAGATACCAAATTGATTATGATTTTGTGATCTCTAGCCATGAGGTGTAATAATTATTTGATGGCTTGAGGTGGATAGCCTCTGGAAGGTGTGGATGGTTTTTTATTGATATTGTTGGAGCTCCAAGAAACTCTCCTAGGTTGTAGCTCGGAGAAGCCTCATAACATATAATATTCAATATGGTTCTAGGAACTTATTGGGATGGGTGATGGTTTGGTTCAAGCTAGATAACCACTTCAACTCTGTTTTCACTCCAGACATGCATGAACACCCTCAGACTACAAGGCTTTAGACCACCAATGCTCAACAATTTGCAGATTAAGTGAATGAATGAAGAATCCTAACCACACCAGGAGATGCATGCAAAATGTATGATGGCCACTGCAAGTAGTAAAAAAACATACAAATCTAATCTATCAATGTAGAGATAAGATTACATTTATCTTGCATTAGATACAGAAGAAAACTGAGCGAGCTACTCACTGATACATTCAATTTACTAATACAAAGATAAGTTGACAATTATCTAGCATTATGCATAGAAGATATCATGAATAAAACATTCCAGGTACAAGTTTAAAACAGAGGAGAAATGGGCATTGAGAAATTAACAGCAAAAGAAGCTTGCATTGCTGAAAATGATGAGACGTTGTAAGTTACAAAATATCTACAGCCTCCAAAAGTTGAACGAAAACACAATTGCCAACACTGATTCCATCTTTCTTCTGGCTATTCATAATCTACCATTACAATGGCTCTTAGCCATTTAGGGATGAAGGTTCTTAATTGACCACCAACCACCATTAACTATCTGATAGCGTCTTTGAACGTAGTTTCTTTTCTCACTACGGAAACCTGATCGGTTATAGTAGCATGCTGTCTTTCAGGTGGTCAGCTTAATTATAGTAGTGGAGCTCCATGACTATTCAATTCGGTTTCTGAATCGTGTTGTTTCCTTTCTTCCTTCGACCATGCTCTTGGTTAATTTAGTTCAATGGTCGGACTATCACTAGACTGACAGAATCGGCCATCTTCTTCTTTGGGTAACAGATAGGACGTGGGGGTATGGAGTACATGGGTAGATGGACAGTTGTGAGTGATCATGAATGGTGGCCATCAGAACAAGCGAGATGTACGGTGGAGATCGTGTCCTGGAGGCTAGTGATCATGGTGGGAGCGAGACATATTTGGGCCATTAGATCTTCAAGCGAGCAGATCGGATGGTTATTGGGTGGCGGAGATGTGCGGGCGATAATGTGCGGGGTGGTTTGATTTGAGTGGTAATGGTTTTCATCGTGTGGGCATTAGGTGATAAGTGGTAAGTGTTAGAACTCGCTCAATGCCATTCACGAGATGACACATAGCAGCGGGGAAAAAAAAACCACCATCATTGTGCATGTACTTTGCGCACTCGTTGTCTGCACGATATGGGCACTGACTATTAGATCTGGTGAGGGTGATCTAACGGCAGAGGTGTGTTAGAGAATTTGGTGTATTGGATGGGACGTGGACCATTGGATTGGTAGGGAAAAATCAAAGGCGAAGATGCAGTGAAGGTATGAGATGTCTTCGAGAAATGTGTTATAGGTGCGTAAGGCATATGGGTCAGGTTTTATTGGCATTTCAGACTATTGCACTTGGGCCTAAGGCCTAAGCGGAATTTTGTCGAGGCACAAAGGTTAATTTATGAATGGGCAACGGTAAAGCAGGAGCGGATTAAGGTAAAGAATATGAAATGGTTGTGTGGTACCCCTTTTACAAACAACAAAGCAGATCGAATCTTCCTGTTGACCCTCAAAAAGTCAAAACTGTACCTCAGGGCTAACACTGGCTCCTTCTAGGGATGAAATCCTCCCCGTGAGGTTTCAAGAACTGTAGACCACTACCTTGCCTGTAAGCAGCAAAATCAAAAATACTACCTATTGTTCCATTGGGCATCGATTTTATCTAAACCTACACTAAAACTTTGAAAAATAACATATTTACAATATTGAGGCCTGAAAGCCTTAAACAAAATAAACTTTCAAAAACCACCCACTGATTGGGCCATCAAAAAAAGTTTCTCCCTCCAAGCTTTGCAGCATGAAAGTATTGCTCCCCTGGACCTGAGAGATGACAAATGGCCCTGTCCATAGAGCATCAAATTTACCATGATTGCCTTTCTTTTCCTTCAATGCATCCCATTTGAGAATCCAGTCACTAACCTGAAAATTGTCCATATTTTCCTTTCTATCAAAAGCATCCTTGATTTTTCTTTGATGTACTACAGACCTTTCAATCAGTTTATCCCTAATCTGATGAACTCTAGCCAAGTCACTCATTCTCCTTGCCATGTCACTTTCCTCGTTCTACTCTTCCTACAAAAATTTGGCCACAAGGAGGATCAATTAGATTGGAAAAACAGCTTCAGTGCCATATACCAACTTGAATGGAGAATTCCCTGTGGACTTCTTGATGGTAACCCTGTCAGCCCACAATGCAAACTTCAGTTTGGAATCCCAGCTCCGCTTGTTGTCTTCCAACAACTTTTTGATTATCCTTACTAGGCTTTTATTGGATGATTCTGGTAGGCCATTACCTTGAGGATAATATGAGGTGTAATGCACTAATTTGATGCCCATTTATTAACACATGTCCACCAATTGTTTCACCCTGAAGGCTGTTGCATTTTCTGTAACCAATTTGTTTGGGTAGCCAAACCTGGTGAAAATGTTTTCTGTCAAGAATTTCATGACAACCTGGAGATCATCTTTCTTAGTGGGGATGGCCTCAATCCATTTGGTAAAATAATCGGCGGCTACTAAAATCCATCTATGTTGGCCACTGGAATGTGGATTAATTTCCCCTATGAAATCCAACCCCCACTGCTAGAAGGGGCCACTGGTATGTAATGGCTTCAGGGGCAAGGATTTCAGTTGTTGCCTTCCTGTGAATCTCTGGCACTTGTCATAGGATTTCACAAATGGAAACACATCAAAGAATAGAGTGGGCCAACAATACCCAGCTCTCTGGATCTTGTGGTCCGTGTTTTTCCAATAATGATGTCCTCCACAAATGCTAGAATGGAACTGGTGCATGACTTCCATAGACTGCTCTTTTTCTAGACATCTTAAGAGGATTCTAGTTGGGTCCTTCCAATAAAGCAGGTTCCTATTAATGCAAAAGTTGGCTGCTCTAAGCTTAAGGGTCCTGGCTTGGCTTGAACTAAGGCTTGGGGGAACTTCTAGCTTCAACAGGAAGTGAGCTATTCTAGAATGCGATTCACAAGAAGCCAGATTTTCATCCAAAGACTGATTCTACTGTCGTTCCACTATTTCTTCCCCTATTTGTTCAACCTCTGAATTTGTACCGATGCAAGTTATGTCCAAAAGTCTACAATTTTCTTCAGCCATCCACTGAGCTAGGCCCTAGCCTTTGACAAGCTTCGTGGGATTTAATTCTATGTTGAACTCAATGAGCTTTGCAATCCATTTAGCCCTTCTTCCATCAACATCTAGCTGTGTTAGGACATGTTTTTTCAATATTTTCATATCTTAATTCAACATCTCTTAAAGTTTTGCTGGAAAAGGTCACTGGGTGCTCTTTACCTTCATCATTTTTCTGCAACAAGACTTCTGCAAGGGTGTTATAGGAAGCAAAAGAGAAGATATGGAACTCCTTATTATAGTCTAGGCTGATTAGAGTGGGAGCTTCCATAATAGCTCTTTTGACGGCTTTAAAAGATTTTCTTGCTACATCTGTCCATTTGATGTATGATCCCTTCTTCAGCATGGAGGTGATATGTTTCACTAGTAACTCTGCAAAATTGGGAATAAACCTCCTTACAAAGTTTATCTTGCCCAAAAAGGATTGAATATCCTTCTTTGACCTTGGAACAGATAATGTCTGTATAGCTTTGACTCTTTTTGGGTCGATCCTGATGCCTGTATTAGAAACAATGTGCCCTAAAAGTTTTCCTTTCTCCAAAGAAAACTGTGATTTCTTGGGGTTTACCGAAATGGCAAGCTTTCTACAGTTCAAAAACACCTTCTTTAGATGTTGCAAATGATCCTGATGACTGCTGGAGTAAATTGTTATATCATCAAGGTAAATCAAGACAAACTTATCCTTTTCTCAGACAAAAGCTATATCGATGGCCCTCTTAAAGGTGGCCCCGACATTCATCAATCCAAAAGGCATTTTGGAGTACATAACTTTTCCCCAAGGAGTGGTAAAGGCAATCTTTTCTTGGTCCTCTGGATGTACAACCACTTGGTTGTACCTTGAATATCCACCCAAGAACGACATTACTCTAGCCCCTGAGACCTTTTGCAGCAGATGTTCCATTTTGGGCAGGGGATAGTTATCTTTCTTAGAGCATTTGTTCAGGTTTCTGAAGTCGACAGAAAGCCTAATTTCTCCACTTTTCTTCCTCACTACTACCAAGTCGTCTACCCACTTTGAATACCTCAGTGGAACTATGATCTTGGCAATCAACAATTTATTAATTTCCCTTTCAATCAAAGGAAGTAGTAGAGGGCTAATGGGTCTCAGTTTCTACTTGAAAGGGATGGTATCTTTCTCTAGTGGAATTTTATGCTGAATGATGTTCTTCTCATAAGTCTTAAGATCATTATACTCTCAGGCAAAAACATCAACAAATTGGTTCATTAGGGTGCAGTAGCCAGAATGCTGGGCAGTAGACAAATGGGTGGACAGGTTTATGTACTTTGAATGATCTGGACTCCCTATATTGTGTCTATGTACTACAGACTCATTCCATTTCTGAGCAGGCTTATAGGGTACATCATTATGGTCAAACAACTTCTCTAGAGGCACCAACCCTTTAGGTATATGGTTACTAGGTAGCTGTACAATGTTGTCTTATCCAATTTTGTTTCTTAGCTAAGACTGGTGGCATTCCCCCATGGCTTCATTCTCTTGATCAATTTGCATGTCAGAGAATTCATCAATGACTTGTAGAAACCTATTGACTTCATCATCATCCTCAAAAACTTTCCAATACTTGACATTGTAGGGAAAGGATGCTCTATATTTCAATTCGATTTCATAAGTCAATATAGGAGGCATGGGAGGGATGAACATGCTAGAAGACACAACAAGGGAATCAACAAGTTGATTCTTAACTTTGGGAATATATGAGATACAAAAGATACTAAAAGAATCTTTGAGCCTCCATACCTCATCTCTATATGCTTTCAACCTTGGGTGCTTTGCTTGGAAGGTTTTTTTCACTTGTTGAATGATGAGATCGGCATCTCCAACACCTTTATGTCTCTGATTCCCATTTCTTTAGCAACATTTAATCCCAATATGAAAGCCTCATACTCTGCTATATTGTTGGTGACCTGAAAATTCAGCTTGAAAGACAGATGTATGCATTCCTGTGTTGGGGATACTAGCACTACAACTGCTCCTCTAGCTTCCCTAGAGCAAGCTCCATCAAAGAACATATCCCAAACCTATGGCCCTTCTTTCTCTGTGACCTGACATACAGGTTTCTTGAGGTACACTAAGGCCAATTGGGATTCTTCAATTTGGAGAATGCATGCTCCAAAATCAGTGTCCACAGCATAAATGGGATGATTAGTGGGATTCTTTTCATCACTGATTATATATGTCGGCTGGGCTTCTCTAGATAACATTCTGCTTTCTCCCCCAAAAACTGGGACAGTGGCATATGACAGGTAATTCTACAATGTCCCACCTAATCTCTTAATCCATCCTCTGGAAGGTAACATGCCGAACTTAGGAGGGACATCTGCTACCACAATATCCATCATCATGCTCTTCATGGGTAGCTGAGATAATGTGATGGCTAGATATTTGATTAACAGCAAACATTTCACCTTTCTTGAGTCAAAAGAGAACAAGTCATGATAAGGCTTAGTGATTTCAAGGCCTAACTCATACATTATAACCTTTGGCATTAGATTATGGCTGGCACCTATGTCTAACAAATAGTTGTGAAGGGTTTTGTCATGAATAGTCAAGGAGACATAGAATTATGGGGGGCTATCATCAAAGGGTTCAGTCATTGGGCTAAGCACAACTGTACATTTGTCTTCCTGTAAATTGACATAGTCATTTGATGCTTTTGTGGCTTTGAGCTGAAGGGCATCAAGGATGGGTCTGTTAAATGCTTCATTCTTTACCAGTTCCATCATAGGTATGGATATTTTCAGCTTCTGGATTTCTGATTCAAAACTGAAGGGAGAATGTGACTTGTCAGGACCACTTACCTCTTGAGCTGGTGCTTTGAGGCTGATGGGATCAGCTGTTGGTTGCTTCTACTTGCTAATCTGCTACTCTGTGGGGACAGTAGCTCTTTGGACAGGGCTTTCTTTGACATTACTCATCTTTGACATTAGGTTATATCTCTGTTGATCTTCAGTTTGCAAAACAGCTTCTCTATCCCACTCTTGGCTGGTTTGGTCCTTGAGTAATGACTCCTCATAGGCAGCAAGTGTCAAAAAGGAAGCACTGCCTTTTTCTTCCATGCAATGGATCTCATCCTCTTCATCAAACTACTCCTCCTCCATGACTACATTCTGGAAAGGAGTCTTCACCTTTTGTTCTTCATTGGCCTCTTCGCCCCTTCGCATGATTTGCAATTGTTCATTTTCTATCCTATATGGATTTAGATTTCTAGGAGCAAATGTATTAGGAACCCTTTCAAAGGCTAGTGACTCTATCATCTTGGTCATTTTGTCTATCTTGGGGTCTGAAGATGAAGAAAATTCACCCCTTTGTCTCCTTCAATCAATATGTCCCTTGAGTTTCTCTGCAGCCATGATGTTGGACTCTACTTCCAAGGCTACATCCTACATTTCAGCCAAAGAAGCACATCTTCTCTCCCTCAATAGTAGGAAAAAGTTAGAATCGAAGGCATTGGCATAGGTGAGCTTAGAAAAAGTAGGGGTGGGCTTCACTTCAGCTGGTATCTTGCTGTACATGTGGTTAAAACTTTTATTGAAATTAGAAAGTGACTCCCCATTTTCCCACTTTAGGTTGCCAAACTTGGTATGATAATAGAGAAAATCTTTCTTATCACCCCAATGCTTTAGGAAAACATTATCTAAGGCCTCAATATCCGTTATAGATCTAGGGGTCAATTCTCTGAACCATTTTCTTGCCTCTCCATCTAGGCTTTGGACAAATACTCTCATCCACACATCATCTTCACTAATGTCTAGATTATCAGCATAGCTATAAAAGAACTCAAGATGTTCTTCAGCTGTAACCCTTTCAATCCCAGTGAACTTAGGCATGTATTTATGATATTCTCTAGTAGGCATTTCATTCAAGGGAGTGGGAAGTACTAGAGGTCCATACCTAGCAGCAATGATTCTTTCCATTTTGGTGAGTGCTTATGGACCTACCATGGCTATGGTGGATGGAAGAGCACTAAGAGTCTGGATGATAGAGAGCTGAAGAGTGACTGACAAGACTAAAGGAATATGAGGGATAGGAGGTGAGGTTTCCTTCAGGCTTAAAGAAAGAGGAGAACCTAAAGAATAAGGAGCTTTATGAATCTCTGAAAATTTTCTTTCACTGATAGTTCTAGAGGCTATATTCTCAACATGTATTTGCTCTATTACAATCCTTTCTTTCAGAGATATGGAGGATTATTTAGGTTTACCTGATCCTGATGCTCCTTTCTATGATATCTTTCTTCCTTTGATGATCTTTTCAGGGTCAGGTGCTGGGTCAGTTGGTGACTTCTGAAGATTTCTCCAAGTATGCCTCACAAACTAAGCCAGAACTATGATGTGGAGTCACTAGAAGGTTCGACCTCCAGTAGAGTTGCTAGATAGATTATTACAACCAAAAATGTGTCCAGACTTTGTCTATCATCAAAGCTAGATCTATGTCGTTCTTCGAGGGAATCTGAGCTTCAATCTCCTCTCCCTGGAAACAACGCCAATTATGTTAGAGCTCCAAGAAAATCTCCCAGGTTGTAGATCAGAGATGCCTGGTAAGATATAATCTTCAATATGGTTCTAGGAACTTATTGGGATGGATGATGGTTTGGTTGAAGCCAGATAACCACTTCTACTCTATTTTCACTCCAGACATGCATGAACACCCTCAGACTACAAGGCTTTAGACCACCAATGCTCAAGAATTTGCAGATTCAGTGAATGAATGAAGAATACTAACCACACCAGCAAATGCATACAGAATGTACGATGGTCAGCTACAACTAGTAAAGAAACCTATAAATGTAATCTACCAATGCAGACATAAGATGATATTTATCTTGCATTAGATACAGAAGAAACCTGAGTGACCTACTCATTGATACATTCAATTTACTAATATAGAGATAGGTTGATAATTATCTAGCATTAGGCATAGAAGATATCATGAATAAAACATTCCAGGTACAAGTTTAGAACAAGGGAGAAATGGGCATTGAGCAATTAACAGCAAAAGAAGCTTGCATTGCTGAAAATGATGAGACGCGACAAGTTACAGAATATCTACAGTCTCCAGAAGTTGAACCAAAACATAGTTTCCAACCCTAATTCAATCTTTCTTCTGGCTATTTATAATCTACCATTACAATGGCTCTTAGCTATTTAGGGATGGAGCTTCTTAATTGACCACTAACCACCATTAACTGTTTGATAGCGTCTTTGAATGTAGCTACTTTATTCACTACAGAAACCTAATTGGTTCTAGTAGCATGCTATCCTTCATGTGGTTAGATTAATTATAGCGGTGGAGCTCCATGACTATTTCATTCAGTTTCTGAGTTGTGTTGTGTCCTTCCTTCGGCCATGCTCTCGGTTAATTCAGTTTCATGGTCAGATTGTCACGAGACTGATAGAGCCAGCCATCTTCTTCTTTGGGTAACAGACAGGACGTGGGGGTATGGACTGCATGGGCAGATGGACGGTTGTGAGTGATCGTGAATGGTGGCTAGTAGATCAAGGGAGATGTATGGTGGAGATCATGTTCTGGAAGCTAGTGGTCATGGTGGGAGTGGGACATATCCGGGTCGTTAGATCTTCAGGTGAGCAGATCGGATGGTTATCAGGTAGCAAATATGTGTGGGCAATAACGTACGGGGTGGTTTGATTTGTGTGCTAATGGTTTTCATCATGTGGGCATCGGGCAGTAAGCAATAAGTGTCAGAACTTGCCCGATGCCATTCACGAGATGACACATAGCAGTGGGGAAAAAGAAAAACCACCCTCATCGCGCCGGTACTTTGTGTGCTTGTTGTCTATGTGATATGGGCGTTGAACGTTAGATCTGGTGGGGGTGATCTAATGGTGGAGTGTCAGAAAAGTTGGTGTATTGAATGGGACGTGGACCATTGGATTGGTGAGGAAAAATCAATGGCTAAGATGTAGTGAAGGTATGAGATATCTTCGGGAAATGTGCTATAGGTGTGTAAGGCATATGGGTGAGGTTTTATGGGGATTTTTGACTATTGCACTTGAGGCTAAGGCCTAAGAGGAATTTTTTCGATGCGCGAAGGATAATTTAGGAAAGGGAAAGGGTAAAGTGGGAGTAGATTAAGGTAAGGAATAGGAAATGGCCCATGTGGGACCACTTTTATGAGCAGAAAAGCAGACCGAATCTTCCCGTTGACCTTCAAAAAGTCAGGACTACACCTCAGGGATAACAGATATGTTCTATGAGATCCCACATTCATGGTTGGAATATGGTATGGGGGTGATTGGTTGAAGAGAGATATATCTCACATTCTACGGTAAGGTGGAACATGGAAGTCCCATATCAGGTTTGGATTTTTCATCATTAATGAAAGTTTATTTCTCCTTGTATTTCTATGAGAAGTTTGATCGATTATATGTGGCCTATATGGATGTACTTTCATGAGTATTTCTTCTACTATTATGCTGGTTATTTATGTGTTTTGTGACAACACTTATGGATGGTTTTAATCATGTTTTTACTTGTAATTGAATGACCAATGGATCTATGACCTAATGGATGCAATGACACTTAGTGTTTTGATGCATCAATGGTTCTTAGTGATTCTCAGCTAAGTATGAGGCCCCTATGCCCAGAAATGTTATTTACACCTATAGATTACATATTCATGACATGTTTGACAAAATGTTTGTCATGGATAGTAGGGGTACAGTCAAGGTCTTGAATAAGTATTTTATTTAGTATTGTCATTTTCATGTTATTTTAATATTCTGAAGAGATAGTTCAATCCGAGCTAGCGACCTAGGGTCTGGGCCTGAAAAAGTGGCTCAAATCCTAGGGATGCTCACATAACACTGAGTAAATGAGTCTTTGGATGCTGATATGAAAGCCTATGAGAGAGAATTTGGGTTTTTGGATGTTTTCATCCATATATCATGAGAGCAACTGAGGCTTAAGTTATCCAAAAGTTCAGTGGGACCCAAGGAAAAGTTGTCTAAAGTGTTGGATTAGTTCCTGAGGGTCATAAAGATTATTTTTAATGCCTATATGGTGTGTTTTTGTCGGTTCCACTTCCTTAACATGACTTATGAGATTGAATCATATTATAGTGGCCTCTCATCACATATTTACCGCAGCTAGCCGGTTTCTTGAGTAGATGTGGGAGAAGGGTGTTATGGAACAACCATCAAAAGTAAGAAATTCTTTAGAATTTTTTTGCATTGTTTTCTGCTTTTCTACTAAACAAACACTAACCCATTCCAGTGGCACAACATTGTCAACTTTTACATCAATAATTTCTTCAATGTGATCTGTTAATGAAAAAAAGTGTTATAGACTATGTGTGAGTTTTCTTATGTTACTTAGTGCAAAAGATCAAGAAGATTGCAAATAACATAAACACATAAACAATTTGAAAACACATTCAAACATATGAAAATAACCAAATTTAATAAAGAAGCTCACTAGACTTTCTGGCTACGTCTCCTAGTCCTCTCGCTTCCAGTGTTGACCTCTTTATTTTGTCTTCAAATTTTTGTTATAGGTATGAGCTTAAAAGCAAAGTCTCAATTAAGAAAATGAACATAACCACTATGTTCAGCTCAAGATTTCGAGTCAAACGAGTATAAACTTGACCATATTTCACCACTATGACCTCCAGACCCCCTAGAATGGTCCAAAACCATAATCCTTGTTTATATTTCGGTGATGTGGTATTAATATACCACATGCAGTTGCAATCTGTAGTGAATGTGGGATAATACGATAACATAAAATCAGAGGACTGACGGTCATGGGGTTGACCTCGACATCCGGCCCTTCTCTGGCATAAATCTTGACACTAAAATAAATACAAGTTTATCATATCCTCCAAATCTCCACCATCAATTTGTCCCATCTGATCCAATGGCTATCGTGTCATCCACTCGCCAATCAGCCTGGATGATCTCCACCATCGATGTGACTCATCCAATCAAACGAATATCATGCAATCTCACCTGAAGTCTTGCATGACCGATATCATACCGAGAGCACGTGAGAAAAGTGGTTTTCTCGTGCAACGTGTCGAATGATAAGGTTAATCATGTGAATTTTCGAAAAACCATTTACCACCTTTAGGGTGCGCGAGATACCACTTCCCATTTTCCTTCTAGAACTCAAAGAAGTTAAACTTATTTTTAATAACCACATCACATTTGTTTAGAATGTTAACCTTCTTGCGTGTTCTGATGCGATATGCGTCGATCTCCTTTGATTAGACAATCACCACTTCCCTACGATTTCCATCAGTTTTAGGAGTCTACCAAATTTCTTTCTCATTCGCCACATTGGGATTTCAAGCCAACATTGGGAAAATCTGGGCTACCATGTGTCAGCACCGGATTGGCCCATGTGAACCAATCACAAATTTCCACATCACCTTCTCTGCTGACATCATCCAGAACCCGTGATTCATTCTCGGGTTTCCACGTGTCCTACTAATGTAGGTATTGACTGGTTACTATTGACAGTTGACTTGGTTCCACTTTCATTTGCATTTGAATACTTTGATCCGGAGGCAAAACTGAATCCATTTTCGATCACAATGTTTCCTATTTTCATTGGTCTTATGGATTTGGTTGATTCAACCATGTATGTTCTTTTTGATTTGAACCTTTTATTAGGCTCTTTATCATTTCTACTACTTGATAGCCCACCATGAACCCCTTTCATATTTGCATTGTCTTTTCTCTTTCCTTGACTTAAGGATGGACATGCATAAATATTATTTATGGAAGGTACATATTTTTTTGCATAAGTACTGAAACTTGATTGTTCAACAATTTCTTCAGCATCTATGATTAGTCCTTGATTTTTTGTTCACGCATAAATTGAATTTCCTCCCTTTTCTCTTTCACTTGTTGAAATGAGTTCCCATGCCCAATATTTTCCAAGTTTGTGCTAAAATGACACTCCTTATCGGCTTTAATCGCTTCAACTTCACTTAAGTTAAAATAATGCAAAGTGTCTCTGAGCTCTACAATAAGAGCTACATTCTTCACTGTGGTTTCTCCAACAGTAAACAACAAAGAATAAATTGTCTTATATTTTTGCTTTCAAATATAATCATCCAATCATCGTATTTCCTATAGAATTCAATAAAAAAGTACCTATCTTTAACAAATTTTGGCAACAACAATGACTTACCTTGAAATCCATAAATTCACATTAGCATATTACATTCTCTTTCATCATGCATACCTTTTTTACATAGGAAAGCTTTCTTGTGGCGATATTCAATGAAGCTCTTATTCAACTATCATGCAATTGACTTTCTTTATAAAAAAATCTTGAATTAAACAAAATTTTAAAGAAGAATTATGCTTCCATAGTATAGGATACGAGAACTGCATTGGTACATGATTCACATTGAATTTAGGATAATATAGAAAGTTACAAAAGACATGGCTAGAAGCCAGAGTTGTTACCAGATATGCCATAATGAAGAAACAATTGGTCCCAGATAAATTTACTAATTGAAAAGATAATTTGTTAGAAATGATATCATTCTAGTCGAATATATAATGTTTTTTGTATGTGTGATAAAGAATATAGAGAATGTATTTTCAAATATTTGTTGTAGTTTCTCAGCCTATCACGTGTGCATGAAGCCAATAATAGTCACTAAATGATTGTTTAAAAAGGAAATATATAGATAAAAAGGGATCAAAAGTAACCTGATAACTTAGAAAATTGAAATATCCAATGGTGTTAGCGTCACCTACCTTTGACTTCAAGAAATTATTTTCTTTTGATAATTTTAAGTGCATATTAGGTTTCGATAGCTTGAATATCTATCTAAATGTGTATGGATTTAGATCAATCTTTTTCACTAGTAACACAACTATTCTTGTCGTTGAATAAAAATTGTTTTCACACAAATGAACAAATTCCCTGAAATCAAAAACTTCTAACACGCATGCACCATTTTCCAATCTTCTAGTCAAAATCTTGTTGTTGTTCCTCTTCCATCGGTAGATTCATATAACTCTTATATGAAATTGACCAGTGAAATTTCTCATTGATACAATTTAATCATATCAATGTGAATACATCCTCTACTTCCTCTATTAGCCATATTCGTTTTATACCTGAAAACACTTTCTCAATTACAACACTCTGAATGATGGTTGACTGCACAATTGTTTAGCTGTCTATATAATAACCAATTGTTACTAGTGCAACTATGAAATCAACTATTACTATTGCAATTGTGAAATATATTATATGGGAATTTTTTCAATAAATAGAAATTAAAGATACCAAATCCAACATTTATGGAAACTAGTGCAAATAAATCTCAAAATTCCAAAACCATCACCATTTACTGTTAATATAGGTTGTCATTGATGTCAATATAGCAGTGTTTGTGATGGAAATTTCTTTGATATATGATTTCCCATTGATGCCCATTCATCATAATGCTCATAGTGATAAAAGTTTGATATATGATGATATGATGAGATGGAGGACCCGAGTGGATTGAACAACAGGAGGTCAATTGAATAACAATTGAACAACAAATGACGCAGTAGATCCAGTAAAGAAACACGAGCAAGAAGGAAAAGAGTAAGATGAAGAGTTTATTAAAAGCCATCAAAGAAGCAAGTCACTGGAGCAAGAGAAGTAGGTTATCACATATGCCCAAGGGTAAGTGTTATCAAAAGAACAAAGAGCAACAATGATAATAGAGGAGTAAAGAAGAAAACTCTCGGAAGAGCGAAAGAGTGAAGAGAAGTCGTAGGAGCAACAAAGATTAGAAGAGGACAGGTAGGAAACTATGGACTTCCTTGATCGTGGTTGAAGCCCCGCACTCAATCCTAGCCATCAATCTCACAGTCAACCTTTATATCACAGTCAATTGTAGGGGTTAAGGTCATTTTTAATCCATGTGCTAGTCGAAGTCCCACAAACCATCGATTGCGACGGGTTTATTAACAAGTACTTAAGATCATATCTCATCTACTCCGTCAACTGTAGGGGGTCGACTATGTTATGAGTAGACCTCCGAAAGTTGTGATTGTGATTAATGGTGATGACATGTCATGTGGGACCTTCATATGTGTAATTTATCTTGGGCATCTATCATAGAGAATTGGTAGTAGTTCACAACTCATGAACTTGAAAGAACAGAGGAAGTCGGAAGGTCAAGTGAATGAAAGAAGAAGTCCAAAGGTCGAGAAGCCAACGGTCTAGCGGATGATGAAGGTAAAAAAGAAGTAGAAGATCGAGTGAGAGAGGAGTAAGCAGAAGGACAAAAGTAAGCCATAGGTCCATTAGGATAGAAGGAAGTTGAAGGTCCACTAGGATAGAAGGAAGCCGAAGGTTCAGCAGGACAGGAGGAACCTGAAGGAGGAAGGAATTCTATTGATTGGGTTAATGTTTGAAAGGCTCGTACCTATGATGACTTAATCAAGTACATAACACAACCTGAAGAACAATTCTATGAAGGGGAAAAATAAAGTTTCATCTGACATCATTTGAAGGGAGCAGTAGACAACACCAGCGTTGAAATGTTTGTGAGACTGGTTCAGGGGAGTAAGAGATCGTGATAGCAAGAACAGTGAGAAGTAGTCACGCTTGAAACAGTTACCACAACAGTAAAGAACAGAGGCTTGAAAACAAAAATTTTCTTTTGTGCATACATTAAGGCTTAGCGCAGATATCTTGTTGGAAAGCTTCAACAAATATTGGAAACATTATTGGAGAACATGATGCCTATTTGAAATCATTATGAGGTAACTTTGCAGACTATATTAGGGCAATATGAAGAGTTTTGAAGACTCCTCCATAGGAAGACAGGCTGTAATTGATGTAGTAGTGAAGGTGTAGATAAACAAAATTCAATGAAGAAGACATTGGGAGCAGAGAATAACTACCAAACATAACTATACAATATATAGAAGAGGGTTGGAGCCCTTGGAGTTGGTGCCTCAGAATTGGAAGGATTGGTGTCCTTGGAGTTGGTGCTCCTAAATCTAAGGTTGGTGTCGTTGAGGTTGGAGCCTCATAAAAAGTCCAAGTTGGTGATTCAAAACTGGTTGGAGCCTTATATACATTGTAATTGATTTATTGAAAAGATCATATTAATAAAATCATTTATTCATGTTGCTCATTTTGGGTTCTAAATATAAATGATTTAACTGAAAAAATAACAATTGAAAAGGAATACTAATTCACCTCGCCCAGTGTTTCCAACAATTGGTATCAAAGCAAATACCTTCATTAAAAATACTAACAGCTTGAATGTTGATCATTAGAACACAAATAGTGAAGCCAAGGAAGAAATTCTCCAATCCTCCTATAGATGTGTCTCCCTCTACCACTCAAATAGAAGTCAATCAATTTGTGAAGGCTCCATGGTTCAATGAAAAATTTGATAGATGGGAAGCAAGAATGAGGAATTTATTAAAGACTCAAGGCATTGAAGTATGGGAATTAGTAATTACTGATAACATGATGAATGGAGAATTCAAGGAGTAGAATGAAAAAGTGATGAAGGCAATCTTGAATGGGCTACCAGATTCTATAAAGAACAATTTAGGAAAATGTTCATCAACGAAGGGTATATGGGACAAACTTCATGATCTTCACTCAAAAGGAGCATTGACAATGATCTCTAGTCATGAAAATGATGGAAAACAAGAAGAAAATCCAGAGCCCCTCAAGGAAGTTGAAGATAAGTTTGATGACATCAAGGCTAAATAAGACCTAGAAAATGAAGAGAATGAAAAATACTTTGTAGAAGATCTCTTGACTAAACTTATGGCTGCCATGGAAGAGATTATCAATTTGAAAAAGGAAAACAAGGAACTTAATATGAAAGCACTAGCTGGTGACCAAGACCAAACAAGGAAAAAAGTTGACCTTGTCAAGCTTCAAGTACAAGAAAGGGATGAAGAGCTTGCAAGATTAAGAAGGAATTTCATCAAAGAAAAAGAAAGAATCATGAAGAATTCATATCCATGAAAAGTCAATTGGATAAAGAAAGGAAATAGGAAGATACCTTGTCAAGTCAACTTGAACAAAGGCACAAGAGCTTGAAAAAACTTGAAGAAGAGATTGGTCAGTATAAGGTAGAGGTCTCCTCTCTCAAATCTCAACTACAAGAAGCAAGAAGGTTAGCACAAGGAGCTGAGAAGAAAATGGAAGCATTGGCAATCATAGAAGGACAGGTTGATGAAGCAGGAAAGGAGAGAAACACCATGATATGTCAACTAAAAGCAAAGGATGGAGAAATCTTCAAATTAAAATCTAACATCAACCTTCTCAAGGCCAAAACATGTAAATTTACAAGGATCAAGGAAGAAATGGAGAGAAGTCTAGCAAAGGAAAATGAGGAAATATTCAAAATGAATTCAAATATCATCTCCCTTAAATTAGAAGCAAATGAAGCAATACATATTAAGGAAGAGATTGAGAAACAACTTTGTAAGAAGAATAATTATTGCAAAAAATTGGAAGAAGAGATTGTCTCCCTCATGAAAAAGGTTGAAGGGATGGACAGAACCTTGAAGAGCTCTCAAGCCTTGGATGACATGCTCAGCCATCAAATATTTCCATTTGATAAATCAAGTCTCGAGTATGTAGATGAATCCTCAAGCAAGAATGATAATGCTTCAAACAACAAGGATATGGGAGTCAGAAAGAAATGTTGATGATCCCAGTTTCAGCAAAGGTAAAGATAAGAGTCACAACGATAGTGAAGGAAGTCCTGCTCCAAGAAGAAATCCAAATGTTTTCAAGCATGCGAGAAGTAATAATTACCATCAAAGGATCTAAAGGCAGAAAGGATTTAGAGGTACATAAAGGAAATCTCCATCTCCCAGGTACCGAAGTTTATTTCTTGGTTATTAGTATTTTTATACAAACTTTGGACAAATGGAAATATATTGTAGGGCTTATAATGATCCCCGTCAATCTCTGAGAAGCAATTTCGCAGGAAGAATTCATGAATTCTTATTCATGAACAACATAGAATTCTTCAAGTGTCATAACGTTTGTGATATGGCATGTAATTGTAACTTGATTTGGGCACCTTCTCAAGCTAGAACCATGCCAGAAAAGAAAGTTACACAAGTATGGAGAAGTAAAAAAATATAATATGAAAATCTCCTGAACCCTCCAGCCAACAACACATATTGTTGACTTGATGAAGATATTATTGATATTTTGAGTGTTTGATGATGGGATTCTACCAAAAAGAGACCATGCATATAGCTAGGGGGAGCTTGTGATTCTTGATCATTATTATAGAAGCTGTTCATGAAAGGGTCCTTATTTAATCCTTGTTGAGCTATATTAACAATCATCCTTTGGTAAAGATAATTTCTCAGGAGGACTACATTGAAGAACATGATCTTGTAACCATTCTTTGGACTATTGTTGAAGATGTATTCCACTTGATCACTAAGCAGAAATTGGAGTAGTAGAGAAGGCCATCCAATGCTAGAGAAATGGGGCAAATAACTATGTTGTTGGTATTACAGAAGTTGAATGTCTCGACTCAAGGATATAATGTGAGAAAAGGTAAATCAAGGACAGTAATAGAGGCAACCTTCAAACAAAAAAACACATCTGGGAATGGAGCTTGAAGCAAGAGTAGGGAAGAATCTAGAATAATTGAAGCATTGCAAAAGGTTGTCAACCAGTAAAAGAATTTAAACGACAGTCATAGATTGGATATCAAAATCTGCTAGTGGAGATAACTTGTAGAGACTTTTAGAAGAACACAAGGGAAAGTTGGCTCATCAAAAAGACTATAGAAATGATAATGTTGTGGAGTCGAATATAGATCAGTAACTTAAGGAGAAGCACAGAGATACAAAGGAGTCGTGATTTGAAGAAAGATAGCGAGACTGACAATCTCAGGCGCATCTTCTCTTGATTCATACTATAAAGACTCCTTAATTCGGACTGTGAAGACAACAAAATTCAGATTGCAGAAGCATAAAAACTTGGACATGAAAATCTGGTGTATGGCTATTCAAAGCCTATTTGGAAGCATTGAAATGGAGCATCTTTAAGCATTGTTGAAAGAATTATGAAGAAGTCTTGAGACATGAAGAGGGGGTAACGTGCTAGTTGATGATGAGGAAACAATCCTTCCATCTTGAGTAAAAAGAAGAGCACCACGATAGGAGGAGTAACATACCCATAAAAGTATACTATTCATAAAGAACAAAAGAAGTTCGATAGGGGAAATCCTTGTGCACTCCTTTTCCATAATATTGCCATTAATGACAAATGGGGAGATTGTTAATCTAGGTAGTCATTGATGTCAATATAGCAATGTTTGTGATGGCAAATTCTTTGATACATGATTGCGCATTAATTCCCATTGATCATAATGCTCATAGTGATGAAAGTTTATATATGATGATATGATGAGATGGAGAACCCAAGTGGATTGAATAGAAGGAGGTCAGTTGAACAATAATTAAACAGCAAATGATGTAGGAGGTCAATTGAACATCAAATGACGTAATAGATCCAGTAAAGAAATAGGAGCAAGAAGCCAAAGAGTAAGATGAAGAGGTTATCGAAAGCCATAAAAGAATCAAGTCATCGGAGCAAGAGAGCATGTTACCGCATATGGCCAAGGGTAAGTGTTATTGAAAGAACAAAGAGCAACAACAATAATAGAGGAGCAAATAAGAAAACTATCGAAAGAGCGGAAGAGTGAAGAGAAGTCATAGGAGAAAGAGCAATCAGAAGAGTGGGGGTAGGAAAGTACAAACCTCCTTGATCATGGCTGAATTCCCACACTCAATCCTAGTTGTTGAACTCATAGTCAACCTTTAGATCACAGTCAATTGTGAGGGTTAAGGTTGTTTTTAATCCATGTGCCAGTCGAAGTCCTACAAACTATCGACTGCAATGGGTTTATTAACAACTGATAAGATCATATCGCATCTGATTCGTTGATCTCAGGGGATCGACTATGTTATGAGAAGACCTACGAAATTTGTGATTGCGATTAAAGGTGATGGCGTGGCATGTGGGACCTCCATATGGGTAATGTATCTCGGGCATCTATCACAAAGAAGAGGTAACAGTTCACAACTCATGAACTTGAAGGAACAAAGGAAGCCAAAAGGTCAAGCAAATGAAAGAAGAAGTCGAAAGGTCGAGAAGCCAAAGGTCTGGCAGATGATGTAGGTATAAAAGAAGCTGAAGGTCGAGTGAGAGTGGAGTAAGAAGAACAATAGAAGTAAGCCATAGGTCTAGCAGGACAGAAGGAAGCCGAAGCTCCAGTAGGATAGAAGGAAGCCAAAGGTCTAGCAGGACAAGAGGAAGTTGAAGGAAGAAGCAATTTTGTTGATTGGGTTAATCTTTCAAAGGCTCAGACCTGTGATGAATTAATCAAGTACATAACGCAACCTGAAGAACAATTTTGTGAAGGGGAAAAATAAAGTTTCATCTCACATCATTTGAAGGGAGCAATAGCCAGCACTAGCATTGAAGCATTTTTGAGTCTTGTTCTAAGAAGTAAGAGATCAAAATAGCAAGAATAATGAGATGCATTCACACTTGAAATAGTTACCACAACAGTATAGAATAGAGGCTTGAAAACATAAAATTTCTTTTGTGCATACATTGAGGCTTATCATAAATATCTTGTTGGAAAGCTTCAACAAATCTTGGAAACACTATTTGAGATCACGATGCCTATTTGAAATCATCATGAGGTAACTTTGCAGACTTTGTTAGGGAAATATGAAGAGTTGTCAAGACTCCTTCATATGAAGACAGGTTGTCATTAACGTAGAAGTGAAGGTGTAGATAGACAAAATTCAGTGAAGAAGATGTTGGGAGCAGAGAATAACTACCAAACATATCTAGAAAATATATAGTAGAGGGTTGGATCCCTTAGGGTTGGTGCCTCAGAATTGGAAGGATTGGTGTCCTTGGAGTTGGTGCTCCTCAATCCAAGGTTGGTGCCTTGACAAGGCAGGGTTGGTGCCCTAGAGGTTGAAGCCTCACAAAAAGTCGAAGTTGGTGCTTGGCAACTCGTCGGAGCCCTATATACATTGTACTTGATTTATTGTAAAGATTATATTAATAAAATCATTTATTCTTGTTTCTCATTTTTTCTTGTAAATAAAAATTGTTGAAAATAATACTGAGAGGTGGGGGTGAATCAGTATTATCTAATTCTTCTACCAAAACTTCCTTATTTATACTTTGAATTATTTTTGCATACCAATACCATAAATAATGAGCATGAACAAGAAAAGCAGACAGTCACATAAAGAACACCAGATATAAGGTGGGAAACCCAATGTGGGTGGAAAACCACCTGCTGAATAGTCTCTATCTTTTTCAAATTAGAAACTCCTTTTACAATGGTCTTGTACTGTGTGCGTCCTTTACCGTACGAGGTTGCAACCTGCAGAGAGCTACAACTCTCTCTCGTTTTTCCAGTCTCTCCTGGAAGGGAGCTACAACCCCCTACTTCTTTTCAAGGACCACTTTTCATAAATTTTCAAACTGGATCCATATACATCAAATGATTATCAAGTACATGTAAATTATATAGTCAGCTGCAATAACCAGATCGACAATAATAGAAAAGAACCCAGAACACCTTATCAACAGAAAAATTCAACCAACAGAAGATCTTAACACAGATACGCAGGTTTTCTTTTCACTGCCCTGCGTCGCTATGCACTTCACCCTCTGCCTCTCTGCGTATACCCGCAAAGTTCCTTCTGCTGTACTGCGGGTCCACGCAATGCTCCTTTCACTGATCTGCGTACAGTACGCACCCAAATGTACTATCGCGCCGCGTACTGCAAGGTAGGCACGCACCCAGAAGAACTAACGCGCCGCGTACTGTCACCGAAAGTACGCACCCAAAAACACTATCGCGCCGCGTACTTAAACAGCAAGCACACACCTGAAGCACTGACGCGCTGCGTACCTACGCACTTCATCTTTGTTGCCTCTGCGTACCCACGCGTTGCACCTTCGCCTCTTCTGCGTACCCACGCACTGACCCTTTGTTGCCTCTGCGTATCCATGCACTGCCACTGTTGATCACCTGCGCACCTCTGATTAGGGCCAATATACAGTCAGATACTCAGATTTGATCTTGCGCTCGAGAAATCACCCTTCACAGATTCGCTTTCAACTTCTCTTCTATAGATCAAGATTTTTAAACCGAGAACCCAATAGATCAGATCTTAAGATATTCAATACTCAAAAGATGCCCCAAGCCAAATGATCTCCTTAGCTTTATATAGGCATGATCTTCCTTAAAACATGGACTAATACCACGGGCCGATAGCATAATAACACAAAACCGTCGGCTAAATACCATGAGAAACCCCACTGTGGGCGCTTTACTATCTTGAAGTGTGTGCACTAGGGTACGCACCCCATGAATGGGTAACCCGCGTATTTGGACACGGTCCCTGCACGGTATACCTGTGGGTACGCACCTCCTGAACTGTTTGCCTGCGTACGTCTTTTATTTTCATCAAAAAGAGAGCCATGCCATCGGTGTTGCCATCAAGTACAACATCTAAAACATATAATCATACCAGAACCATAATGCCAACAATCTCCACCTTTGGACTTGATGGTAACCTCAAAATCTTCAGCTTCATTCTCCCCCTTTGACATCAAGGGCAAAGGGTTTTCCTCCCCCTAAGAACATGCTCCCCCTGAAGATGAACCAGAAGAACCATAATCCACCAAACACCATAAATGACCATGAAAGAGATAGAGACATATCGCAACAATATTCAAACCAGCATCCATGATCTCCTCCAAAATGCCAACAATGCATTATGTGCTCCCCCTGAACCGGTGCGGACAACCATCAAAAGAGATTCAACAAGATGATGCATCAACAACCCCTAGCTTTTGCCTGAGGTATTCAAAGGCCTCCCTGGGCAATGGTTTGGTGAGAATATCAGCAACTTGTTCCTTAGAAGGAACATACTCCAACTTGACCTTTTGCTCAAGACTTGTTCCCGAAGAAAATGGTATTTGATCGATATATGCTTTGTCTTCGAATGCATGACTGCATTCTTTGAAATGTTGATTGCACTTGTGTTATCACATAAGATGGAGATAGGTGGTGTACAACTGATTTGAAAATCCTGCAAAGTCTGCATCATCCAAAGGAGTTGGGTGCAACAAGATGCAGCAGCAACATATTCTGCTTCAGCTCTAGACAAGGCAATCGAACTCTGTTTCTTGCTGAACCAAGATACCAGTCTAGAACCCATAAAGAATGCACCACCACTTGTGCTTTTCCTGTCATCCACGCTTCCGGCCCAATCTGCATCTGTATAAGCATGAAGTGTAAGATCTGTATCTCTAGGATACCATAAGCCATAATTTTGAGTCCCTTGAAGATATTTGAAAATTCTCTTCACTGCCTGAAGATGAGTCTCCTTCGGATTTGCCTGAAATCTTCCAACTATTCCAACTGCATGCATGATGTCTGGTCGGGTACCTGTCAAATAAAGTAAACTTCCCATCATAGATCTGTAGGTTGGTTGATGTACTGCTGCAGATTCATCATTTGCACTGAGACTGCATCCTGTGACCATGGGTGTACACACTGGTTTTGCATCTTCCATGCCATATTTCTTCAATATCTGTTTGAGATACTTGGTTTGAGATAAAAAAATTCCTCCTTCTTTTTGTTGGATTTGCAAGCCAAGGAAATATGTAAGTTCACCCAGCAAGGACATTTCAAATTCTTTCTGCATGATCAAGGCAAAGTTTTGACTCATCTCTTCTTCATTGCTGCCAAAAATAATGTCATCTACATACACAACAAGTATTAGTAATTTATCATTTTCAACTTTTATATAAAGATTGCTATCTGCTGAACCTTTTGAAAAACCTTGTTGATAAAGATATTTGTCCAAGTGATAGTACCAAGCCCTTGGAGCTTGTTTGAGCCCATAGAGAGCCTTTTTCAATCTGCACACAAGATTTGGATCATTTCCAAGAATGAACCCATCTGGCTGTTCAATGTAAACTTCTTCTTCCAAGTCTCCATTCAGAAAGGCTGATTTTACGTCCATTTGACATACTTTGAAATTTTGAAAACTTGAGAGAGCAAGGAACATTCGGATGGCTTCAAGTCTTGCAACAGGAGCAAAGGTTTCTTCAAAGTCTATTCCTTCTTGCTGCACATACCCTTTACAAACAAGTCTGGCTTTGTTTCTAATTACTTCTCCATTTTCATTCAATTTATTTTGGAAGACCCATTTTGTTCCGATAACATTCTTATTCTTTGGTCTAGGAACCAATTCCCAAGTGTTGTTCTTTTCAATCTTCTCAAGTTCTTCATTCATTTCTTTCACCCAACATTCATCTTTGCATGCTTCTTTCACATTTTGAGGTTCAGTAGAAGAGAGTAATGCCAAATAGCTTGAAGCTTCTGCAAGTGTTCTTCTTGTTTGTATACCTGCTTCTTTTTGCCCCATAATATGAGATTCTGGATGATTCTTCTGAACATATCTGGATGGAGTCTTTTCTCCTATTCTTGTTTGCTCCTCTGGTTCTTCTTGAGGTTCTTCATCATTCTGTTGTTGAGGGTAGCCTTCATCTTCTTCGATGTCTTCATGATGTACTTGTCTAGGGATGTATTCCTTCTCATCAACCACTACATCAATGCTTTCAACAATTCTGCCAAGTCTTTTATTGTAGCACTTGTATGCTTTGCTATGTGGAGAGTAA